>PNRQ01000024.1:0-251039 GCA_003439915.1 Trichoderma atrobrunneum | reverse complement strand
TGTATTGTACAGCTTTCCTTTTCTTAGCGCGAAAGGAAACCTGCCTATGTACATGTACAGGTTACAGGGGCAAGGTATGTACAGCTTAACTGTATACTCGAGTAAGAGATGCTCCATATTCAATCTAACATGTGTATAAAATAATATTACCTTGTACTAGCACAGCTCAGGTCAGGTAGCACGGAGCTCGTATGTACTTGGATGCAGTACCCAGGAGGTAGGTACTAGTGCTATTACACAGGGCGAGAGAAAGAAGAGGAAAAGCAAAAAGAAAGAAAGAAAGAAAGAAAAGGCATGAATAACATTTATCTGCATGAGCCTATTTCATGTATAATTACATCTTTTTATGATGCACAGCCCAGATTCAATGCTCCACATACATACGTAAAGTAGGTACGCATTTCGTTTACAAAGAACAGAGCTCAAAGTACTTGACATATATACACGTTTAGTAGTGGAATCTATGGTAGTGATTCCCTGCAAGGATGTACTTGTGTTATCGCTTATCTTCATACATATGCTACCCTTATTGCCTTAGTACTGCTACCTCCAGCCAGCTTGTAGGGACCCTCATGTGAGCGAGCCCCTCCTTAGGCTAGGTCCCTTAGCTATTGTTCCGCCCCTAATAAAGTTTCCCTGCCTGCTTGCCTACCTAAAGTACTACTTACACTTCGACACCTGCAACTCCAACAAAGCTCAACAACTTCTACCTTTACATATCCCCGCCATAGACGAAACCTCTCCCTCTGCGATCGATTCCGAGATATTCTACAATGAAGGATCCCTTCTTCATCCCGCCAATACCATGGCTGTCCGAGCTGGTGCAGCCGTTCAGTGACCGATACAACCTCCCTTCGCTGCCACTGCACATCCACGAAGTGCTTCTGTCTGCCATATTCTATTCACTCATTTTTGGCCCATTTCGCCGATTCTGTCAAGATTAATAGCACCTCAACACTATTCCAAGTTATCTCGCAAACGACGACTCAACTGGGATGCTCACGTGGTGTCTTTTATCCAAAGCACCTTGATCAACATCATTGCCCTCTGGGTCATGGTAGTAGATCAAGAGAGAGGCAATATGGATCAGGAAGAGAGAGTATGGGGATATACCGGTGCTTTAGGTATGGTCCAGGCCTTGGCGGCTGGCTATTTTGTATGGGATCTGTTTGTGACCAGCTTGAACCTGGATGTGTTTGGGCTCGGAACTCTTGCGCACGCGATCGCAGCTCTGCTGGTCTACACTCTTGGATTTGTATGTTGTTTCTCCAAAGATGCATTGATGTTTCCTACTAACTATTCACCAGCGTCCCTTTGTCAACTACTACGGACCTACCTTCATCTTATGGGAGCTTTCCACGCCCTTCCTCAACATTCATTGGTTTTTTGACAAGGTCAACATGACCGGATCCCGCCCTCAGCTGTACAACGGCATTCTTCTGCTCTTCAGCTTCTTCTCTTGCCGACTCATCTACGGTACCTTTCAATCGTATTGCGTATTTAGAGACATATTCTCTGCTGTCAATGCTCACCCAGCAAAGGCGTTTTCTGAATCGCCCGTTATGATTTTTGCGACATCAGAGACCACTGTCCCCTCTTGGCTTGCAACGTCATATCTCCTATCAAATCTCACTCTCAACTTTCTCAACTTTTACTGGTTTATTATGATGATCTCGGCTGTTCTTAAACGATTCCAGCCCAACGAGAAGCACGAGACGGCTACAGAAGCTGAAGTGGACTTGTCTTCGTTTGTCTCTGGAATCTCTAGGGGCCCAGAGCCGCAGCGTCGGAAGCAGGAGAAGTCTTGAGACTTGGGGCAGTGGTTTTTGCCTTGATTTCTGTATGACTGCTATGACGTTTATCGATTGGGAAGAGATGATGTCTTCATGTGTTTGTGTCATGGGGCTGCGCGGTGCGGTCAGGCGACATAGACGGCTACAGGTATGAGACATGGTGCCGGTGCTATGCGGGGGGATTTCTTGCTAGTGTTGGGGTTTCGAATTATGGGAATGCTGTATGGTAATTGGTTAGACTTTTGTTTTTTATATTTTTATTCTTATTTTTTTATTACTGTTATTATTATATTTTGTTTTCAAGACGACGGCCGGAACTTTATACCTTTAGGTTTAACTGTTTTAACTATACAGGTATTGGTTATATAATGCGTAATATATCAGATTTTAGAATTATTTTTAAATAAACTTTCTTTATTAACAAATATCTAAGATGCTACACTTTAAAAAACAAAGTACACCTGTTTCTAAAGTAGTATGATTATTAGTCATCTACGAATATCTTAGTCTTGCCCGCACGCGTCGATACGACTAAGCCCTTTCCGAGCAAGGTAATATATAAATTCCAACATAAACTCCATCCCAACCAAGCACGCGCCAGGTTCCCACTAAACACCTTCATCTCTTTAACCCAAGACAAGACAGCCTCGAGTGGGATACTGCTATCCCGCTTCAGGGCTAGGCAGGCCGCTAGAGTCCTGCATCCTTACCTGACTTGTATGCTCCGTGTCTGTCACTTTGTCTGAGAATATCCACAGGTAATGCCAGCGTCGGTTGACCATCCGACCTCGAAACCATGAACTCGGCCTATGGCTCTTCGGATGCGCCCCGGCAGGCGCCTATCGGAGGCCATGGCTCTGTGCCGTCTCTCCCTCCAGTTGTAAGTCCCAGCTCGGCGTCAAACTCCGCGTCTCTGGACCATCTGTACCATCACCAGCCGCGCCATCCACTTCCTACTGGTGCTGGTGCTGGTGCTGGACCCCATTCTCCAATCCAGAGTCAAGCTCCTCCACACCTGCAGCCTCACTTTCAACCTCACCAGGGCCAGGGCCAGGGCCAGGGCCATCACCACCAGGAACGAGACCACCAGCTGCCGCCACCCATCAACGCCTACAACACACACCCCCAGCAAATCCAGCATGAGCCTTTGCCACCGCGGGTGCTGGACCCTGCGTCCAACGAGCAGAGAGATCAGCAGCAGCAGCAGCAGCCTCCTCCTCCTTCTCTTCCTCCTCAGCATGTCCTCGAACGCCAATCCGGATCTCGCGAATCGTTCAGTGCCTTGATCCACGCCGAGGGACAGCAGGTTGGGTCGGCAAGTATGCTCGTTCCATTCTCAAAGAGCGACGAGCTTACGGGTCGCAAGTACCAGTTAGTTTGCCTCAACGCGCTGCTATCATTTTTGATGGAACGCAGCTAATCCAGCTTCCAAGCCTTGATGTAGTCCAGCAGCCTCGACGAGCCCGCATGTGCGGCTTCGGTGACAAGGTCAGTTGCTCTTGGTCATCCCTCATGCATCGACTTCCACCAGACTGCTCACAGCCCCATAGGATCGACGGCCAATTACACCACCGCCCTGCGTACGGCTTGTCATCACCGATCTCGCTACCGGAAAGGAGATAGACTGCAAGTATGTACAGCCTAGTGTGGTCTGATATGTCGACGAGTTTAGGCTCATTCTAACCTATTCAATCTCAGTGATATTGACCATTCCATGTTTGTACTCAACGTTGATCTGTGGAACGAAGAGGGCACACGCGAGGTCAACCTCGTCCGCTCTTCCACAAGCAGTCAATCAGCAACCGCAGTATCGTATCCATATGCGTCCATCACAATTGCAGATAGTTCGCACTCGACATACGGCCAAAATATCCCTCCCCCGAGTCGTGACGCCACTTATAGTCTGCCACACACTGCAAACTACCCCCCAGAATACCAGACTCAGCCTCCTCAGCCTCCCCAGTCTACTTACAACGCTCAAGGTAATTATCGCAAAGACTACCCATTTTGTATTGATAATTTGCAGACCATTCTAATCAAAAATTGCAGGCTCTGCAGCGTATCAACCTACCACATACGGGCCCCCGACACAGTATTTTCCACGGCATCAGACGTATGGCTCGGATGCGGGGCTCCCTGGAACGGCTTTTGGAGGATATATGGATCCAAACTCCCTGACGAAAATGGCCGTGGTCGGTGGCCAGCCCCAGGGCATGTTCACCCGGAATCTCATAGGCAGCCTGGCCGCAAGCGCATTTCGCCTAACTGATACAACGGACCATCTCGGCATCTGGTTTGTCCTGCAAGATCTCAGTGTCCGAACAGAAGGACCATTTCGGTAAGGCTGTTCCCTGATGCAGCTCGTACAAGTGGAGTTGCTAACTTGCCTGAACAGCTTACGATTCTCTTTTGTCAACGTCGGCGCTCCCGGAGGGGCTGGCAAGGTCAATACAGGAAGGGCTCCGATATTGGCGTCATGTTTTAGCGAGGTGTTTAATGTTTATTCCGCGAAGAAATTCCCCGGAGTCTGCGAAAGCACGCCTTTGAGCAAGACGTTTGCCGCTCAGGGCATCAAGATTCCCATTCGCAAGGATGCCAATGGCAAGGGTGGAGATGGGGAGGATGATTATGTCGACTAAAGTCTTGCATTCCCTAGTATGGCCAACAAATCTGTTGATTAATCTTTTATCGACTTGGACAATATTCACATGAACGTGGAACGTTCATAATACAGGGGGCTTGGCCAGTACGGAAACAGGCTAGTTCTCGTGAGCAGAGTTCCAGCCCAGGATATCATTACGACGGATACAAGAAACATGCTTATTGAGACAAGATCAGTGATACTTATTCCCACCCCGCCATACCAAAATTTTTCTCCATTGAACCCTTCGTGTATATACAATTACTTTGCTCTACAAGCCAAAACTATCAAGCAATGACGCAGCATCTGGCTCGTGAAAAGTCGAGGGCGGCGCTAAAGGACGCTTAACCTGTTCACGCTCAGTCATTATCTTTGCGTGTAGCTCTGATGTGTGGAGATCATTGACAACGAGCGAGCTTCTTCGTCTCAGGAGCGTCAATGGGTTCATGTCGCCTCCGAGTCCAGTCGTCGTTTGCTGTTGGAACTCCCACGTTCGAACTGGTATACCTTGTCAGCTATCCGGCCAGATTTTGAACAAAGAAGAGGAGGACGTGTACGTACCTAGGCTAAGGCCAAGAAGATCGCAACCCATACGATCGTAAAGCTTTGCGCTATGAAGAACAAATTCCCACTCCACCTTGGGCGATACTTTGGACGCTCCTCGTAGTGTTTGCAGCGTTTGCTGTCGCAGCTGGGAATAAAGAACGACTAAAGCTGGATCATCTGTTAAGAAAGACCGAGACTTTAAATCCGGCGAGGAAGGTGTCTCAAGGAGGGTATATATGGGAGTCTAGTGTATATATCCGTTAGTCTTTGTACCGCTTCGTAAACTGTAAGTCATTCTTTTCGATCGATAATACTCACAACAAGCGCTCTCACTGCCATGTCCTTTCTGCCCAGCATCCAGAATGCCCAAGATGCGAGCCAGCGGTTGCCCTCACGCGATGCGACTGTCAACACTTCTTCGTGCAGTAGTTTTCGTAGTACGGGCCCATCATTGCCCTCGTATACGCGGGTGATTGCAATAGCCAGCTGTAGGTCTCTTAATTGACGAAGACAGACTTCAACAGCATTCTCCAGCTTATCAGCCAATAAAAAGAAGGCAGCCGCATATTCTGTTGCTTTGTTAGAAAGTACCCCCTCAAAGTCTTGGTGATTCAACCTACTAAACCGTCGTTTGCTCAATAACGCATACGCATTCTTCAACGCAGCTGTACGCCATCTGGGCTCCTCGAAATCGTGACCCAAGAACTTCTGAGTTGTGCCTTGCTCTTTGTCCCCGGCAGCCATTCGCCAAAGTCCCTGCAGTATCGTCTTCTTACGAAGCGCAATGTAGAACAGGCTGCATTCCACCGGGCTTCTATTCCCGTTCTTGGTGTATTCATTTCTTGCGACGGCCTCGAATGTTTTTTGCTACTCAATGTTAGTACTTCAGCCATGATTCGTTGCGTCAATTCACATACCAATTGGTGCATGTCAGTAAGCCACATAAATATACCGCTTTCTCGAGCGTTCTCCCAAAGCAAAACGTTATGGTTCTGTCGGGACACAAACTCCGACAGGATGTCCTGGCTGTCGGAATGATACGCCCAGTTAATTTCTCTCCAAGAAAGCTGTATCTCATTGGTGCGCCCCTTTCGAAGTGCGTGCTGTCGGAAAAATAGCATAAAACGGGCTCCATTCTCGTCTATCGAGCGACGCTCTCTCTCCACTAATGCCACACACTCGATTATGTCTACTAATTGAATCTGCTCATGGCCTGAGAGTTGGGGGATACCTAGCTGCGTAAGCCTTTCGTTGATTGAAGTGGCAATCTCCTCGGTGAAAACTTCTTCGTCTTCTCCCTTTGCGGTTGAATCTAAATAGCTGAGCCCCGTATGGAATGCTTGGCTGCTATTTTCCTGTACAAATGGTAAGCTGAATATCTATATATGCATAAATGAGAACGGATGTATCATACGACTGCGGGTAGATAAAACTCTTGCAAGTCAATTCCCAGATGATTATCCACAGATTCTCCTGGAACAAGAAATTTCAATGTCTTGTGAAGCTCCACAAGGATTCGTCGCACGAGCTTGTTCCTTCCTGCGAGGATGCATTGACTAAGAAACTGCGGGTGGAAAACAGGGAGAGGTCCGTTAAATCTCTGTACAGCCTCGAAGAGATCCCATGTTCCATCCTGACGATGGGGCAGTCTAAGATCAGTGGTAAGTGATTCTTCAGCACGGACACGTCGATCATAGACGAATAGCTGGTTGCCCGCTCCGATAAGTAGATGGCCGTGACCAAGCCATGTTGAGTCTCCGATCGGATGGGGTGTCAGTTCACGGATGCTAATCTCGCGAATTGGTGCCCAAGCGGCGCCCTTATTTAAGTAATCAAATCGCATTTGAGATAGGAGAAGAACACGATACTGGAAGCCAACAGCCAATATTGATTGAGCGTCGGGGGTCGAAGTCCAATCAAGATCCTGGATAGCATCTTGCGAATGATAGTCCTCGTCGAACTCGAGACGAGAGCCACCAACATCCCATATGGCAAGAGTCGACCTATTTGACTTTACAATTGCAACCTTTTTGAGCATACTTCCGCTAGTCAATGCTGGTTCTGAGAATCCCGTTTCAGCATTACACGTTGATAGCCATCCAACGCTCTTGTGTTCTAGGTCAACGCGAGCTGTCCAGAGGTCGATTCGGCCGGTATGAGTACAGGACATGGCGATATCCCGGGCAAAGACGTCCAGAAATCCAGATGTTACGGGACCAGAACCCGCAGGATCAACAGGAATAACATACTTCAAATCATCGTCAGATTTGATATCAAACTGGCAAAACTGTTCAATGCCCGCTCCCAGGGTACTTGTTGAGTCCTTGGCATAGTTTGGAAGACTGAGCTGCCAGACAATCCCATGCCCCTTGGACGTTATCATGGCCATATGTGCAGTTCTATAGTTTGCATCCTGCGGCTTAGGCAGAATTATAAGGCAAAGAGGGTTGCCCGGTGCCTCATACGTACACTCGGCGAGTATACTACCCTTTCCATGACGACAATCCCAAAGTGATATAACATTCTTCCTGTGTAAAACGACAAATCGGCCTTGACGGAGAACGCAAATGCGGTGGATATGGCCGGCTTCGGGAATAACGCTGCGGCGACGGAAATCGAGGAACCCATGTGAGGATCCAACCGGATTTGTTGGCGAGTGATCCCACACGACGGTTTCGCCATCCCTTGTTCTCGATACCGCCGCTCGGCCGCTGAAATTGCGCACTATCTTTCTGATTGATGCAGAGTGGCCGGACCATATCGATTGAAGCAGCAGTCGTTTATCATTAGTAGTAGGATCAAATAAATCTGCAGCACTGCATTCAAATATGGCTATCCTGCCATCGAAAACGTGAAGTAGTATCCGCAACTGTCCATTTTTTCGATTACAATACGTCTGGATTTCCACGTGAGATAAGTCGCTCGAGGGTAGAAGGCTAGAAAGGTTTTCCAGTCCTGGTGATATTGTCTGCGCAATGTTGAAAATTTGGCGATCGTCCGCCAACGTAGTACCGACGTTCTCCAGAGCCCAAGCAGTCAGGAAGCCTGATCGATTCATGGCGAGGCATATCTCAGGGCCCCTGTTCGCAATGGCTACCAAATGATCCAATGCTACATCATCAGTGCTGCTGTCATCTGCCATTCGCTGTTCTATGGCCCTTTCCACGGAAGCTGTGAAATCTCGCCCATCGATAATACAAGCCAACCATGGCTCTTGCGGAAGGGTACCGCTTGGCATTGATTCGGTGACGTTGATTTTCCCCCAAAGTTGCCATTGCCAACCATTTGCCGTATCGACTGGAATCCACACACGTACATGGCCATCTAAGCAGCTGGTGTACAAGACATTGCCCGACGTCTGTTCAACATGGAACGGCTTGCGCCATCTGATGCTTGTAACAACGTCTGGGTGAGGTAGGTAGGCCAAGTCAAATCGGACGTCATTAGAGCCATAGGTCAAGCGGCGCCAAACTTTGGTGAAGTAGTCGTGGTCAGCGATGGAGGCAATATAAGCCGAATCATACGATAGTGTCGCAGTTTTCGCAGGGTTCGGAAGCCATTGCTCCCACGAGCGCCCAGGGTGCTCCCCAGTGCAGAATAGAGAGAGGTAGTTGCCTGCAACTAAAAGCTCCTCTGAGCTGCCCCAAGACAACGCGCATATTGTTCCAGCGCCATCCTGAGGTACGTCGAAGGTGACTTGGAGCGCCCACTGTTGAAATGTGAGCTCATATCTCATACACTGCAAATGATCAGGATGATGTGACCTTTACTGCATCTTCCTGCAGCCCTTCCAATGGTTTATAGATTCGAACTTGTGTCGCTGTGCTCGTCGCGATTTTGCCCGTCAATTCGTCAATGGCTATTGCCTGCAGCGGCTCGTCATTGTCGTCGTATATCGTTTGAAGGATCGTCTGCAATCCATCGAGGATGGTAAATGCATTCCCGGTAATGTATGCCTTTGTGGTTGGAGGAGCACATGGTAAGCAAGCTGCTGCTGTATCGAGAGGTCTCGAGCTTCGAGCTCCGAGCTTCAGGGATAAGACAATCTTACATTCAGGTGTAAGTTGTTCCAATAACCAATAGCCAGACCTTGGAGTCTTGACTGCGGCTTACCCGGCAGGACGATGCTCATGCTACTGGAAGGCGAGGGTCCAGTAGGCTAGCGAGAGGTTGTCCAGATGTAAGCTCGAGGATTGCGATGGCAAGCATGATAAATGCGCAGGTTCATGGGTGAATCCAGATGACGTTGCGACAGGCCAACCAAATCATGGCGCGTTATTAGAGCTTAGTTGGTAGTAGGTGCTGCAAAGCACAAAAGGGTCCGTGCTCCGCATACCTCAGGTACACTGGTCTGAGTACATTGGGGTCAATATCTTCAAATTATACTTCACATACAAACTCCACATCTGCCACTTCAAAAGTAAATCATCAGGTAGAAGGTAACTAATCAAATACAGAAAGACTCGTGTACAGTAAGAAAAATATTTAAATTACCCAAGGTTTGTATTTCACAAGAGGTACTTGAAAGCACACCCAATCTTACGACACGCCGCAAGTACCGAGGTAGCCTGCCTGCTTAGCGCCTCGTCCGTCGCAACTCTGCCTCCATCTCAAAGCGGACACGCTGAACACCAAAAGTACCTTTGTACCTCCCCGGCGATGCCCTCTCTCGCAAAGTAGCAAACCGGCCCCTCAAACTTTTTTGTTTGATGCTTCCAACAATCCAAAAACCCCTCGCAACATGTCCAACCCATCGCAGCTCTTCCTGCTCGCCGACCACATCAAGCTCTCCCTGCTTGAGTGGCAGCGCGCCCAGTCCTTGAATCCCGACGACACCTCCCTCAGCGGTGACATCTCGCGCTCGTTCGACCAGCTTCGTAATGGCATTGCTTCACTAGACCAGGAGAGTGCTCGCCTCCAACAGGCCGGCGATGAAGCGTTCATCTCTCCCTTGTATTGTATAGTTGCCCGCTTTTTACTAATTCTTAAAGCAGGGCCGCCCAAGCTATTACGGATTCTCTCCCGGCGCTGCACAAGCAGTTCGACGAGTTAATATCTCAGTACCAGTCGCTTTCCAACCCATCCTCCAACCCGCCATCCGACCAAGACGCCAGCGAAGAGGCCGACCCAGCCAACAGATCCAACCGCAAATCAAAGACAGTACGATTCAGCGAAGCGCCCCCATCACCAAACCAACAGCTATACGGACGTTACACCGATGATCCGAACGCCTCCTCAGAGTCCGTGGGATATAGCGACCATGCCAATGGGCTATCAAATCAGCAAATCCACGAATACCATCACCAAATCTTACAGGAGCAAGACGACCATCTTGATCGCCTAGGGGCGTCCATCGGCCGGCAGCGGGAGCTCAGCATGCAAATTGGAGATGAGCTGGAGAGCCACATGGAACTTCTAGATGAAGTTGACCATGCCACTGGTCGTCATCAAAGCCGTTTAGATCGGGCAAAGAGGGCTTTGGGAAAAGTTGCGAGGAGCGCATCGGACAACAAGCAGATGGCAATCATCTTCATCCTCATTGTTATTCTTGTGCTATTGATTGCTATTTTGAAATGAGTTGACAAGACATAAGTAACTGCTGGGTTATCATACAAGGCTGGCGTTGGCGTTGAGGCATTCTGCCTTCTTCCGGTTGCGATTTTTGGGATGCTTGTGTACGGCGCACACCTAATTTCCTAGATCTCTGGCACTTGATAATCACCATATATGTTTATATAGGATTTTATTTTTATGGTTTCTTTTTTTTCCCACAACCTAGGTGTGTTTTCATCCTGAGTGGATGTACTGCTATCTAAATAGGTATGATTATTGGTCTTGCAATCTAGAATTCTCACGAAAGACGCTGAAGAGCCATCAACGAATCACATCACCCTCTTTGTCAATACCCTCAAGACTTTCGAGAATACTGCTGCCTCCTAACATCCCTGTTCCTCCCCCTGGCATTTTGCCTTCGTTACCCCAGATTTCGTGGAATTTGACACTCTTGTCGCTCGAGGCAACAACAATGCATCCCTCGCGAAGTTTCTGATCGTGCTTCATGGCCTTCGTATTGGCCGGCCACCGAGGATAGGAGATGGCATACAATGCTCGAAGATCTCCGTCCTATGGGATCGCCGCCACTTGCCTGCATTCTGGCCAGCTAAATACGGCTATCCGATAGGGATGTTCGGGCTCTGTATAACCAAAAGTAGCAGCAATTTCGCGCCTGGTCGACGACCATATGAGAGCCGTCACCTGAGCTGAAACTGCGATTGTAGCCAAAGCTGAGCCTGAAGTTGTATGGAAGAAGTGGATGCATTTATTATTAGACCCACCACCCGTTGCAACCAGTCCTTCGCGCCATGGGCAGAATGCAATGGCCTTGACTGCAGCTTTGTGTATCCAGCGATGTTTCTCGGACCCGGGGCCCAGCCTCCGAATCGCCATGGACGATGGCCTGGCAGGTCGAACGCTGGCTGCATCCTCCTAGTTAATGGCATGATTTTGCTTAAGCAGGCGTCCTGGGGGTAAGGGGCATCTTGTTTGGCCAATCAAGCCTTCCTTGGTGCAGCCGTTGGCCAAGTGCCATCCTGACCATTGTGCATTGTTTTGAACAGACTCTTGCTTCTCGATAAGCACGCTGTCTGTATCAAAGAGACAACACAAGTTATCATTTCCACCAGAGGCGAAGAATCTTCCATTGGGCGACCAAGACAGGCCGCATATTTGCTGGCTGTGAAGTGAAACTTTGGCAATAAGATATATGGTCCCCGGCCAGGTGTCTCGTGTAACCTCCCAGCCCATTGGCCACTCTACCACGTAGTAGTATATCACGCCAGTGTCATCCCCAATGACCAAGTCCTCGGTCTGAACAGCGATCCCGGGGTTGAATGGGTTTCTGGAAGGCCTCAGGGTGGTTATCGGCCGCCAACTCACGCAAGATACCGGGAAGGGCTGTTGCACCTGGAAGCGAGGGAGGGCGTCATAAGTTGACTTGAGCACTAAGGTTCCGTCCGATCGTCCTATAGCCAGAATACACTTTCCTCCTTGAACTGACGAAAATGAAACGGATGTAAGCCATACATGAGACGCAGTAGATCCATGGATAGCTCGAGGCCCTGACCCCTTAGACCAGATGTATAGGATATTCCCTAGGCCAACCGCAAGCTTTTGGCTAGTTGGCGAGTACGCCAGAACAGAACAGTAGAAATCATCACGCAGATCCGGTGCATCAAGGACTCTTGCATACGTTAGCTTGGCTGGACAGGTTTGCAAATCAGAGAAGTCGAATACCTAAAAGGAGCTGCAGGGAGAGATCGCCTTGGCAGTGGATTACAATTGCCTAACCAAAGATTAATGAGTCGTTATTTTGAGTAAAACAGTGCAGCCTTACCAGGAAACTCGTCTGAACCGTCGTCATCATCAGTACGTGCCCAAGAAGCAAGCTCCTAGTCTGATAAGAGCGGCATCGTCCGAGTCGGGAAGTCAGGGATCATCGGACCCCCACGAGTAAACTCCAGTACGCGGCGGATGCGGTCAATTCTCAGTGCAGACGCAACGCGGCCATGATAAAAGCGAAAGTCATCGCGGCGGTTAGGCTTCGCTGTAGCCACAGACATGGTAAAGAGACGAGCAGTCGTGCCGTTTGAGAGTGGGCGGCGGCGGCTGCGGTCCATCTCAGGCATTGCAGGAGCAAGGCCACCTACTCTCCATACATTGCCTTGGCTAGCCTGTCTGGTTTCTGAACGGATATTTGACAATGCACCCCCACCTATGAATATCAAGTCAGCAAGTTAACATCCTCAGCCATGTCCCCCCCTTTCGAGTTGGAATAACCTTGACTGAGTGGGTGGCCAACCAGTGCCATGTGGGCTTTATCCAAGGCACGGGCTGGACGACGTTGGGGTGCGGAGAATTGAGCCAAGGAGACCCCTTTTCTTCTCAATAGTTTCTCGGCTGGTGAGAGATCCTGAAGCGGCTTTGTCGTCTGATACACCTGCCTGCTAGACTCATCGCTATCCCGTCGGGGGACAAATCTATCTGGAGTACGTGGACCTCCAGTGACGCATTTCTGCTGAGAGAGCGGTATCTTTGCGTCATCTTTGCAATCAGGCTGCGAGCTCAGCTGCTGCGGGCTCCAGGCAAGGAATGGACGATAACGCGTGGGAGCTGAACACGGGCTCTGGTTCGATCTGACAAGGCGTGTTGATGCCGCTTTCTTCGCTCTCCCAGCTGACAGCCCTGGGCTATGGCGAGATCCAGCCCCGTCAAGATGCGAAACATAATCGGCTTTGGGGTGGTGTGGTGAGTCGTCTAATGAGCCATATCCAGAGTCAGACCTAGGAAATAGGCAGGTGACATTTGGCACACTCCCGCCTTCATGCCGATCATAGCCCGCATTATTTGTCGTCTTAAACTCAGGGACCGTAGAAGAAGTCATGGCACGAACCGACCGCTGCTAGCCGGCCCACTTGCTGCGAACCCCAGTCCGTCCAGTTAGGTGAGGTCGAAACTGTCTAGATGATACTGCCAAATAAACACACGGAACAGAATATTTCGGCCACCGAGATCCAGTTCATCGAATAGTTAGTTCTGTAACAATACAAGGGCTGCGAAATACCGATCGCCCAACCTGCCACCGGTTAGTACATCGTCGTCGACCACCCAAGATATCTCTGGTGGAGATGGTTATAGGGAGAGAGAAGAGGCTTACAGCCAATAAGGGACATGTTGGCGACTGGAAGATAGAGTTAGCTGTATGTGTATGGCGTTCTTGCCCTCGCTACCATCTAATGTTGCATTTGCTACTGCGTCTTTTGTTTATTGATTGCAACAAGAAACACTTGTCATTGGGGCAGCCTGCCATTTCTGCGCATCTCTTGGGGAGAGAGGCTAGGAGGCTAGCTAAAGACGGAAGGTAGGCGGTGGCAGTATCTGATGATGGTGTTTTGGGCGCCGATAGGGCATATCAGGCGACTCGTCTGTCTGTAACAACGAGAGCAACTCTTTGAGGAGACATTTTAGGTAAATACATAGTAGTAATTAGCACTAAACCGAATGAAATCTACATGCAGCCTATCCATTTAGTAGTCAATATTTGATTCTTTGCTTGTCCACATGAGGTTTATTCTGGGAAATCCCCTTTGTTGTCCTATTATCTGATTACCTTATTTAGGTTTATCGTAAGTACAGTGCCGGGTAGACACGTGCACACAAGTCTGCACCTCTTGTAGATACACGGAGTGAGGCTTACGCGTGCTCTCTCCAGCCCTTGAAGAGGCTCGGCAGTTTAATAACCGCCGAGTTGACAACTTGGAAGGTCGATTGTAAATTACAGGGTTGGCCAAGTGCTATTCAGCGCCCCGCCTCACAACGGAATATACTAGTATTTTACCTTAATTACTAGCTTATATTGAATGCTGATTCGCGCGGTCAAACTACCACCGTTGGTATTCTCCGCTTGACACACAGGCGGCCTTTCCAGTCACGACGATTCCCCATTGGGTAGGTCACAACTTCAACACCCAGTTAGTCAGATCACGGAGCAAATTCGTCTCCTCCACCAAGGACTGCTTGCTCCTTGTCAACACCAGCGGATGTCAGCTAGTGGTGTTTCATTTCGTAGAATTATCTGATGTTTATTTCTTATGCTTCCTTTCTCGAGGGGTTCGGGTGCGTGCCGAGCATCTCCTTGTCAGCCTTGGTAGGGCGTCTGGGATGCTTACCTACTGACAAAGGTTAGTAGAAGGCAACCCGTGGTAATATCGGTCGGTAGATGCATAAGGCAATTCAAAGATGATGCCATTCATAGTTGTCTACCCATCCAGTGGAAGTACATCCATGGATATCGATAGTTGCTTCTTCTCGCCGGTCGATAGGTAGGTGGTACTGCCCCCCGCGTATGCATGCCCTTTAAAGAGAAAAGAGCCGTAACCGCCCTGCTAAGGTCCCCCGTGGGGTTGTTCCGCAGAAGATGACAGCTGGATTCTTTTCTTTCTTTGGTACTCGATGTTACGCCCGTACTACCAATATATTGTACTACTAGGTAGTACTACCAGGTAACATGACGCGAGAGCTCAGCATTGTATACATGCATGTACCTCCAAGATGGAGATGCAGGGGAAGCAATTCCTTGGCCTCGGAGCGCTTATCCAGGCAGGCCCGCTGTAACCCCGTTATCTCCTGCCCAAAACGGCAAAATCCAACTACTTCCTCGGCGCGATATGGAAATCGAGTCCCTCTAGCACCTTTAGCAGGATCACGCCCGCAGTCGAGAATTCCAGCAGAGAGCGGCAGATAGTCGAGATACCACGTTGTAACAACTATCTCCAGCCAGCCGCCAGTCACGATAAGCTCCAACCGTGCATATGCGCCTTTTGAGGAATCGCAGCTGCTGCAGAGGGGCATCACCAGATGCGCGAGATGCACTTACATGTGCCCCCTACCAATCCAAGTAGGTCCGATCAATGGGATGCATCTTGAGCACATGGTGGCTTTCCGCCATCTGTAGCCCCATCAGCCGGCGCTTCGTGCCTGGCAGAATGACCCCTGCCTGAGACATTCCCTTCCCCCGGGAAGCCGGATATCGCCCTAAAGCATATCAGAGCAACTGGCTTCTTGCCGCCATCAGCAACGTTGCTAGACTTGGCGAGGGTATGAGATGCCTGTAATTGATATGGCGCTGAAGCTAATCATGACTGCCACCTCGATTTGGTTCGCGCCGGGACATGCCTATCCATGCCAGTCGACAGCCGCTGGACGTTGAGCACGAGGCAGGGGTGGCACGCCTTGAGAACCATGAGCTCCGGGGCATAACGTTGCCATTGATTGCAAGCTATAGCATTATGGAAGAAGCATGGGTTACATGTTGGTGCCAAGGATCTGAAGGGGAAGCTTCATAAGTGAGCATCATGCTAGGTATAGAGTACACATACATGTACCTTGAAGCTCCACAGCCAGATATATAAACATCGTTGGTTCCCATTCAGCGCTTCAGAAGAAAGTTTAATCCAGCATCGGCAAGCTTGAACGATCTACCAACATCACAAGCAATTCACCATGTTGAGCTTCCTCGGAAAATCCGTAGCCTTGCTGGCTGCGCTGCAGGCTACTCTCAGCTCTGCAAGCCCCCTGGCCACAGAAGAGCGCTCTGTTGAGAAGAGAGCCAACGGATACGCAAACTCCGTCTATTTCACCAACTGGTGGGTGAAATCAACGAGCTTCTAAAGCTTCACTGCTGACTATAAGCGATTAAAGGGGCATTTACGACCGCAACTTCCAGCCTGCCGATTTGGTGGCATCAGATGTCACTCATGTCATCTACTCCTTCATGAATCTCCAGGCAGACGGCACAGTGTAAGCCAGATAACCCAGATGGGATATATCTCAAAACGCCGCTTTCTCGTTGCTAATCGTCTTTTAGTGTCTCTGGCGATACCTACGCTGATTTCGAGAAGCACTATGCCGATGATTGTACGCTTCCCTCTCATGGCCAGATACTATGTATACATACTTACACTCACACTAGCTTGGAATGATGTCGGCACCAATGCCTACGGCTGTGCCAAGCAGCTGTTCAAGGTCAAGAAGGCCAACCGCGGCCTCAAGGTTCTGCTCTCCATTGGTGGCTGGACCTGGTCCACCAACTTCCCTTCCGCAGCAAGCACGGATGCCAACCGAAAGAACTTTGCGAAAACTGCCATTACCTTCATGAAGGATTGGGGTTTCGATGGCATTGACGTCGACTGGGAGTACCCTGCAGATGCCACCCAGGCCTCCAACATGATTCTTCTGCTGAAGGAAGTCCGATCTCAGCTGGATGCTTATGCTGCCCAGTACGCCCCTGGCTACCACTTCCTCCTCACCATTGCCGCCCCAGCTGGCAAGGATAACTACTCCAAGCTGCGCCTGGCTGATCTTGGCCAAGTCCTTGACTACATCAACCTCATGGCCTACGACTACGCTGGATCTTTCAGCCCCCTCACCGGCCACGACGCCAACCTGTTTGCCAACCCGTCCAACCCCAATGCCACCCCCTTCAACACCGATTCCGCTGTCAAGGATTATATCAAGGGAGGTGTTCCCGCCAACAAGATTGTTCTCGGCATGCCCATCTACGGACGATCATTCCAGAACACCGCTGGCATTGGCCAGACTTACAACGGAGTTGGAGGTGGCGGTGGTGGCTCCACTGGAAGCTGGGAGGCCGGTATCTGGGATTACAAGGCTCTTCCCAAGGCGGGCGCCACCATCCAGTACGATTCTGTCGCAAAGGGTTACTACAGCTACAACGCCGGCACCAAGGAGCTCATCTCTTTCGATACCCCTGACATGATCAACACCAAGGTTGCCTACCTCAAGTCTCTCGGCCTGGGAGGTAGCATGTTCTGGGAGGCCTCAGCCGACAAGAAGGGAGCTGACTCGCTCATTGGAACAAGCCACAGAGCTCTTGGAGGCCTGGACACGACTCAGAACCTGCTGAGCTACCCCAACTCCAAGTATGATAACATCAGGAACGGTCTGAACTAAGCTGCCTATTTTCAGGCGCTTTTTGGACATTGAAGATGTCGCGGGGAAATGCTCTTGGAGGAGCAGGGTCATGAAGTAAATATTTGTTTAAATACCTGTACATAGCCACATTAGCATATAGATGCATGAATAGTATCTGAGTTTATTATAAAAACTTATAACAAAACTACATCTAACATAGTAGGAAAACTGTCAATTTGTTAAGCTTCTCTTGGCCGTGGCAGGTGTCATGCTGCAATTCGGGGAGGACCGATCTTCATGGTAAAGAAAGTCAAGTGAGTGAACACCAACAAAGGAGGGAAAGACCAATGGATATATGTACCTGTGCAAGCAGTGTTACATGTAATGGCTGAAAGTATTCCGTGCTATACGCATTAACGTCTGTGCTTCTTGTCGAATTCTCTTCTGAACATCATCAAGCCGAAGCCTTACCAATGACACAGTTTTCTGATCTCCCATTCGAGTTACGCTCGACAATCTGGATGTTGACTATCGAGCTGCGAACCGTCGAGATTCGCTTCGAGATCGGCAGAGTCCGCTCTGAAAGAACGCGCCGCGCCACACGCCTTGGTATTCTGTATGGCTCCTCATCCACGCCGGTGCCAGCCGCACTTCATGCCTGCCACGAAGCTCGTAGTCTTCTTACACGGTTTTACGAGCGAGCCTTTACGCATGGCACTGAGCCTCGGTATATCTGGGTCAACTTCGATATGGACATAGTTTCCATCCGCAGATCCAGCTTTGTATGGACCGGAGCAGAAGCGCCACGCATTCGTCGGCTAAAGTTTGCGCGCGAGTGTGACGAACAATATTTCCATGAAGAGAATCTGGAGCTGGCCATGTTTTGCAATGTACAAGAAATTTACGTTGTCTGTGCCGATGGGCCAGAGGCTTGGTGTCACCCGGAAGACCCCCTCTACTGGCCATGCCCGAGAGAGAATGTGTGGCTCATTAATACAAAGACGAATGAGATGGTAACTGTGGCCGAGAATCATAGGAGAGGTGACAGATATCGCGAGGAAGCACGTCGTCAAGAAGCAGAAGAGGCATTGCAAAGATTAGAATTGGCTGGTGCTGCGGATAGTGATTAAAAAAACATCAAACCTGACTGTTCTTAAAAAAGAATCCCCCATAAGACTACCAAACACCGAGGGCAAAGATAACAACAATAATAATAATACGTCGTCCTGACCTTGATGTAGAAATAGTATAAACAGATCGACATGCAGCTTGACGATCGCCTACGATCTTGTGCCTGAACTACCCCAGTAAGGTGCATGTAATGGTCTTGAGGTACTCAGTACTTAAGGCCCTACAGAAATTCAACGAGGCCGAAAGGTATTGGATACTTAAGCAGTCATTCACATTTCCCAACCTGATTGGCGCAAGCACGTGACCAAGATCGCCGCCCGTGTTCGCGACGCGGTTTCACTTTACACCAGCCTGAAGAGTCGCAACCGATTTGGCTCTTGTTTGCTACTACCGGTCCCATTGAGATTTCTTATCAAGATGCAGCAACAGTATCGTGCCTTTGCCCAACAGCCGCCGCAACGGTCGCCGCATCCCCCGAACCAGCGGCGCGGCGGAATTGGTATGCGCATCTCTTTTCCTTCAGTCCATCAGCCAAGTCGCATTTCTTCTAACTTGCCTAGGGCCCATGATGTCTTCTGGACCGCATCCCTCAGTCCCGCTCACACAGGCGCAAATTGCCCAGCAACAGCAAGCACAGGCCCATGCCAGCGAATTAGCAAAGCGGAGAAGTCGCAAGCCGACAGACAAGAACATTCCCGATGGCGTGGAAGACTGCATTATCGACCCGGATGGTGTCAAGAGATATGCGGAATTGAGAGACATCGAGAGACTGATTGACGCTACCATTACACGAAAACGACTTGATGTGCTCGATGACGCAAAACGAAGTTCCAAGGTGAGCCTCCTTCCCACCACTTGACGCAACGTTTGTGCACGGTGGCTGATGGTTTCTTAGTTACGGAAAACCCTGCGAATCTGGATAACCAATACCGTCGAAGACCAGATCTGGCAAGGAAACAGTCTCAATGCCGATTCTTTCGATTTTACGCCGGCTACGGAGGCGTCCTACCGAGTTAAGATTGAGGGCTATCTCCTGGACGAAGACGATCAGATAAAGGACGAGGATGCGGCGACCAAAGCCTCTCCTGCAGCAGACAAACAAGAAGACGGCGGTTCGACCCAGAAGCCTACCGGTACAGACGCGAACCAAAAGAAGCATCGATTTTCACACTTTTTCAGTCCATTTCTGTCGACTTCGATAGGTCGAGGTTCCGGAATGGCTCTGAACATAATGTGGAATGGAGACGGCCAGAAACCTCGCAGGGCCAAGCAGGTGCCGCCGTGCCATCTGAAGCCGACTTTGACGAATTTACTTTCAAGCGCAATGGAGATGAGAATATGAATATCACAATCAATTTGCAGAGACACGAGTCGCCTGAGAGATATCAGCTGACTCCCGAGCTCGCGCAAATCGTTGATATGAAGGAGGCGACGCAACATGAGGCCGTCATGGCGTTGTGGGAGTACATCAGGCTATCTGGATTACAAGAGGATGAAGAAAGGCGTAACTTTCGTTGCGATTCATATCTGAAAAAGGTCAGCACCTGAGCAACTACCTAGCAATCTTCCCTTCCCTTTCTTTTGCTCACAATTACTAAATAACCTAGGTTATTGGACGAGATTCAGGCGTTATACCAATGCTCGGCGAGTATGTTGTGCCACACCTTCGCCCTCTGGCCCCCATATCTCTCCCGTATACGATCCGGGTAGACGAAGAATTTCACAAGAATCCTCAGCCTACAGTGTATGATATTCAGGTGCTGGTGGAGGACCCCATCAAGGCTAATCTGCGCCCCTTGTTGAACAACCCTCAATACGCTGCCTCATTGAAGCAGATTACCGCGTTGGATGAGCAGCTGGCCAGACTGGTGCAGGCGATTTCAATGTCTAAAGCCAAACACTCCTTCTTCTCATCGTTGAGCGAAGACCCTGCCAATTTCGTAAAGAGTTGGCTCAGTTCACAAAAACGCGATCTCGAAATCATCATGGGCGAAGCGGCAAGCGATGCCGAAAATGTTGCTGGCGATGAGTGGCGACGGGGCGGGAACAACAGTGTGTGGAACAGCCAAAATGCTCGCGAAAGCGTCAACGTGCTGCTCTCTAGGCAGCGATGAACGCGCTGCACTTTAGTTTTTTGCGAATCAGTATTGTATTTGAGCAGATTTCGGTCAAGAGGCGCAGATGAACGAGTGGGAAGGAAATAGATGAAAAGCTACAGTAGCAAGTCATGATATGTTGCTCGGAGAGCTAGAGTGTGGTTCAAGAGCTGCGGTACAATACATATCCGGCTGAACTGTTTTTGCTCGCATACCAAATCAGTTTGTAATATTATCTTCTTTAATAGCACGCCCCTTGACCCGCAGATGACTTGACGTGGCCGTAACTCCCCAGTATTGCTAAACTCCAATACAAATGAGGATAGAGAGCAAAACAAAAACCCCCGTGATTAAAAAGGGAGGGATAGCAAGACGCTCATATAACATCAGTTCTAACTATGCTCCCTCCTCCCCTTCTCTCCCTCTAGGAAATCGAGATACATTATGATGCGCTAACAGATCGTTGAGAGACCACGGGAGTCGATGGCATATTACGGATTTGCTTAATCAAAAATTCTCGTTCATCAATGAATTGTTCGTCATCAGTCCGGTCCTCGAGAAAGTGTGCTAGAAAGACCAAGAGCTTCTCGCGGTTCATGAGAAGAATCTTCTGGACGGCAATGGATTTATGCGGATTCGCAACGAAAACCTTGAACACGTGGAACCCTTCATACTGGACCATTTTCCTGTCGTCTCGAAGAAGATTCATGCATATTTTCAAGTGCTCGCCACTATCGACGTAAGCCGTCATGACGCTATAGTTGGAGCGGTCCAGCAGCAGTTCGCCAAGGAGTTTGATGGATTGTCGTTTGGTGACATAGCTGTTTGACTGGACTAGAGTGTTGTTGTACTTGTCAAAAAACAGCTCGAAATTGGTGGATAGATACTTCGGGATCAGGTCTTTATGCCGCGTCAAGAGTTCCTACTGACCGGTTAGAAAGCTCTGGTTCAAAATATTCGCGGTTAGGTGTAGCAAATCATGTCCCACCCGGAAAGTCGTGAACGCGTCCGCAGCAACCTCAAAGGAGCTCTTGTTGATCCAGTCGAAAAACTTCCAAAAGACTCCGCGGCCGCTCTGAGGGCGGTTGCGATCAATAGCATTGAGGCCTTTACAACTAGATCCAGGTTCATCCCCGTCGTCATATAGGATGATGGCAGCGGCGGCTTCATTTTTGAGGAGCTCTCGGAGAACGGATCCCGCAGGAGTGGCACTTTCTTTGTGGTCATAGGCGCGACAGAGTTCAACTAGGACTTGTGGTCTGTTACACACCACATAAGACAGGGCGATGGGGTCGCTCTTGGGAGCCGCTGCCGCGGGCCGGAAGCGGAATACATAAGAGAAGATCACTTGGGTATCCTTTCGCGACTCAAAAGGTAGGCGATAGAGGTTGGTAGCTAGCAGGTGGAGCAGGTCTTCGTCTATCAGAGCCGTGACGAGCTGATAGATCTGCTCGGGTGAGCTCTCAGTTTCTTAGGCTAGTGTTAATGCACCCAGATGGCTAGGCTGAGAACAGTGGGACGGAGGAGAGTAACGGTACTAGGAAGCATGGGCGGCGTCTGTATATTTGCATACCTTGAGTGCCTTGGAGAACGACCTTCATCTGATTGAGCACGCGAGCAAGCTCTTCAGCCTGGTCGTGTCAGAAAGCAACGCCGCGATGGCCCGAGGAATCCCGACAACTCACCTTGGAGACCCCGTTAGGGCTTTCGAGCTTCATGATGTGATCACGAGCTTGCCTGGGCAGATCGGCAGCAGCCCGCGATCTGCCTCTCCCAAACAAGAACGACATGGTCAAGAGTTGGGTTCTGAGCTGGGGAGGATCCGGTCGTCTGTCTCTCTATTTGCCAAACGATTGCCTCTAGGCATAACCTCGCGTCACATCAGCCGTCTAAAGAGCCATCCACGGGCGCTATTCGGCGGTTGCTGGCTCTCTATCCAGAGCTCCTTGGCTCAAGTTGACAGCCTGTTAATACTAAGGGATGTCTATCGAGATGCGTCAGCGCGCCTGTTGAACGGATTATATCAGCTGTGCTCCGTACTCGGTACGGTGTACTAATGCAAATGATGCAGAATGCTACTGCTTATGGTTTAGCAGCATTAAATCAATTTCGGTGCCCCGTGCTATCCAAATGCGCGACTGCAACCCCACTTACCCTCTGAGGAATCTCCCACTGCCCCTCCATTTCGAACTTTGAACTTTTGACTCACTCGAGGCCGATTTCTTGACTCAAGCAGTGGGAGTGTAAAGGGCCATCCTTTGCCTTGTTTACTTGTTTTTGGCCACCATACTTCTCACTTCTATTCATATCCACTCCATTTACTTGCGAGAGAGAGAGAATAGCATCATGTCCATCGACTTTCCCAAGGAGGAGGAGGCCATCCTCCAGCGATGGAGAGAGATCAACGCTTTCCACCGTCAGGTATGTCAACAAAGAATTATAAATCATTTTCTGCTGTGACGCACTCTAACAAATCCTATAGTTGGAATTGTCCGAAGGTCGACCTCCTTATACCTTCTATGATGGCCCGCCATTCGCTACCGGTCTCCCCCACTACGGTCACCTGCTGGCCTCCACCATCAAGGACATTATCCCGAGATATTGGTCCATGAAGGGCTACCACGTCGAGCGAAGATTCGGATGGGATACTCACGGACTTCCCATCGAACACGAGATTGACAAGAAGTTGGGCATCTCCGGAAAGGCCGCTGTGGAGAAGATCGGAATTGCAAAGTACAACGAAGAATGCCGTTCTATTGTCATGCGATATGCTGCGGAATGGCGCACTACCATTGAACGTTTGGGACGGTGGATTGACTTCGATAACGATTACAAGGTCAGACTCTCATGCCGAGAATCGCAATTCATCTCTTCGAGGGCATTACTAATGTGCTGTCACAGACCATGGACCCAACCTTCATGGAATCCCTGTGGTGGGTTTTCAAGCAGTTGCACGAGAAGGGTCAAGTGTACCAGGGCTACCGAGTTATGCCTTACTCGACGGTTTTGACTACTGCCCTTAGCAACTTTGAGGCAAACCAAAACTATCAAGACGTTACCGATCCCGCAGTTGTCGTATCGTTTCCCTTGGTAGACGATCCCGAGACTCACCTTTTGGCGTGGACGACTACCCCGTGGACGCTGCCATCACACACCGGTCTCGCTGCCCACCCAGACTTCGAATACCTCAAGATCAAGGATGGCAAGACTGGAAAGAACTTTATCATCCTGGAGAATCTTCTTACTACTCTCTACAAAGACCCCAAAAAGGCCGATTTCCAAAGACTTGGCAAAATCAAGGGATCAGAGATGCTTGGGTGGAAGTACAAGCCTTTGTTTGACTACTTCTATGAAGATTTCAAGGATGTAGGATTCAAAGTTCTGAATGCCACCTATGTTACGGCGGATAGCGGTACGGGAATTGTGCATCAAGCACCAGCTTTCGGAGAGGACGATTACAATGTGGCCCTTGAGGCCGGTGTCATCAGCGAGGCCCGCCCCCCTCCGGATCCTCTCAATGATACTGCTCACTTCACTGACCGTGTTCCCGACTTTGCTGGCATGCATTGCAAGGAGGCCGACAAGCACATCATCAAGCACCTCAAGCAGGCTGGACGACTCATTGTTGAATCTCAGCTTCGTCACTCGTACCCCATGTGCCCGCGCTCTGATACGCCCCTTATCTACAGAGCTTTGCCTTCATGGTTTATTCGCATCCCGGAAATCATCCCAAGCATGCTTCAGAACATTGAAGATTCTCATTGGGTTCCATCATTCGTGAAGGAGCGCCGATTCGCCAGTTGGATCCGGAACGCTCGAGATTGGAATGTTGGACGAAACCGTTACTGGGGTACACCGATCCCGCTGTGGGTGAGTGACGACATGGAAGAGCGTGTTTGCGTGGGAAGTGTTGAAGAACTCAAAGAACTCAGTGGCTACACTGGGGAGCTGAATGACATTCACCGAGACAAGGTCGATCACATCACCATCCCTAGCAAAATGGGCAAGGGCACCCTGAAGCGTGTGACTGAAGTTTTCGACTGCTGGTTCGAGTCAGGCAGCATGCCCTACGCTAGTCAACACTATCCTTTTGAGAATGTTGAAAAGTTCAAGGCCTCGTTTCCTGGAGATTTCATTGCCGAAGGCCTGGACCAAACCCGAGGCTGGTTCTATACCTTGCTCGTACTGGGCACACATTTGTTTGGCACTTCACCATTCAAGAACTGTGTTGTGAATGGTATCGTTCTGGCTGAGGATGGAAAGAAGATGTCAAAGCGATTGAAAAACTACCCGGACCCTAGTATCGTCATGACCAAATACGGATCCGATGCTCTGAGACTCTATCTTATCAACTCTCCCGTCGTGCGAGCAGAGCCGTTGAGATTCAAGGAGACTGGAGTGAGGGAAGTCGTTCAAAAGGTCCTCCTGCCGCTATGGAACAGTTACAAGTTCTTTGAGGGCCAGGTTGCGCTCCTGAAGAAGGTTGAGGGAGTGGACTACAAGTGGAACACGGAGCTGGAAACCACGAACACCAACGTGATGGACAAGTGGATTCTGGCCAGCTGTCAGAGTTTGCTTCAATTTGTTAACGAAGAGATGAAAGGTACGTACTGAGAGGTTGGAAGACTTCATAAATCAATTTCGAGGAACTAACATGTTTTCAAGGATACCGACTGTATACCGTGGTCCCTCGACTCCTCGAGCTCATTGACAACACCACCAACTGGTACATTCGATTCAACCGACGCCGTCTCAAGGGAGAAAACGGCCTCAATGATACCCTGCATGCTCTCAACTCCCTATTTGAGGTGCTTTTCACTCTCTGCAGAGGATTGGCCCCCTTCACGCCTTTCCTGTCCGATACCATCTACCTGAAGCTTGTGCAGCACATTCCCAAAGAACTGCAGGGAGAAGATGCTCGGAGTGTTCACTTCCTTCCGTTCCCTGAAGTTAAGCAAGAGCTGTTCGATGCCGAAGTTGAGCGTAGAGTATCAAGAATGCAGCGAGTCATTGAGCTGGCACGTGTCTCTCGAGAGCGCAGAGCCATTGGCCTTAAGACGCCTCTTCGAACATTGGTTGTCATTCATCGCGATCAGCAATACCTCGATGACATCAAGTCGCTCGAATCCTACATCACCGAAGAACTTAACGTTAGAGACTTGATACTTACTTCAGACGAAGAAAAATACAATGTGCAATACAGTGTGACGGCTGATTGGCCGGTGCTTGGCAAGAAGCTCAAGAAGGATATGGCTCGTGTCAAGAAGGCTTTGCCTGGCTTGACCAGTGAGCAGGCGCAGAGCTATCTCACCGAAAAGTTCATCATTGTTGATGGCATCCGCCTAGAGGAGGGAGATCTTGTTGTCCGCCGAAGCGTAAAGGAGGATGAGGCTTCCAAGCTGCTGGAGATCAACACTGACAGCGATTTGTTGACCATTTTGGATTCGGAGATTCACCCAGAATTGGCTCAGGAAGGATTGGCTAGAGAGATCATCAACCGTGTTCAACGCCTGCGCAAGAAGGCCGGCCTACAGCCCACCGACGACATCAAGATGGAATACAAGGTCTTGTCAGATCCTGACAATATCGGACTGGAGGAGGCCATTGTTTCTCAGGCATCCGCTTTTGAGAAGGTTCTTCGCCGGCCGGTCGAGAAGCACCAAGAGGGAGCCACTAATGAGCTCATTGCTGAGGAGGAACAAGAGGTTCAGCAGGCCACTCTTTTGCTGAGACTTGTAAAGCTCTAGATGTAGAATGCAATGTAGATGAGAAAAAGAATGAAATCCAAGTAAAATAGAAAATAGAAAATAGAAAAAAAAATTGTTCATTAAAATTTAGTCTATGTAATAATCCCTTTTATTTTACTTATTTATGCCTTTTTCATTGCTGTCTGTAGTGAAGAATTAAAACAGCATATGTCAGCTCTCTCTGCAATGTATGTAGATGGAAGATATTTGGTGGACTCACCAGGTAGCAGTCTTTCAATCTCAGAAACTCTCGAGCGCATTTATCCTTGTATACATCATTATAATCCGCCATGATGCATTTCCCGTATGCAGCGGCCTGGTTATCCTTTAGCACAACGTTGAGAACTGGGATAGAATCATGATGGGGTTTTTGCCCACCTCTACCGTGCATTTGGCGACTGCCTTGGAAAGCTTCTGGACGGGGCGGGTGGACGTCTGTGGATTCATTTATTTCGTTGGAAGGAAGCTTCTGAATGAGACTGACTTAATGCGTGATTTAGTGAATGTCGCTGGGAGGGTGTTATTGGTATGTTTTTGGGGGGCGATGTGAAGGAATGATGATGCTGAGATGTTGGTTGAAAGGCTTGGGGAGTGGATTTTGGGTGCTGGTGGGAAGCTTTGTTAGCGCTGTGGGGAAGTTTGGGTTGACCTTCTTCTGTGCTTGTGGCGATGGCAATTAACATGGATTTCTCGACTGGTGAAGTCAATATTATGGCATATCATAAACATAGAAGATATTATTATTTATGGGAGATTTTAATTCTCTACATCAATATATACGATAAAGCTGATAAGTGCTCATTGTAGGTTGGGGCATATACTGGCATCATGCACTGTGAATACTGTAGAACAACAAAACATGCAAGAGTGGATTTCTTTCATTATTATCCTACGTCAAAAACACTACTTTGCTCTATCATCACTCTGGGCCAAGTTTCTCGAACTGTTGTTTCGATGCTCTCGGGCGAGGATTCCCGGGAACATCATCGGGTCGCTTCCAGACAAGTGATTATCCGTCTTAAGAGGCTCTCCTGTGTGAGCGTCGACAAAGGACACATGTCCCTCAGATTCTCCATCTTTGGGCTCAGCCGCCGTAGCAGCTGGGAAAGGCTGGGGCTTGTTTTCCAGTGGTTCTGCTGCTTGGGCGCTTCCTGGCATCCCGTTTGCTAGGAGGTCATCGCCAGAGCCGTAATCAAGATATTTTCTTAAACTAAATTGTTGGAATAAGTATATGTATGCGCGAGAATTGGAATATGCAAAATCACTTACATGTCTCTCTCCTGGAGGAGCGTATGGTACCGGAATTCTTCTCTGCGATCCGGCACATTTGTCTTCACCATCTTGTTCCCATCCTTCCCGGGCTTCTCAAAATCTTGACCCAGCCATTGTTTCTTGATGGCTTTCTCATAGCCACTCTGCTTTACCGAATTCTTTGCTAGCTCGCACATATCCACTGGACTCAGCTTGTATATCTGTGCAGCCACAGCATACTCTTCGATCAAGGGTTCCTTGGTAAAAGCAAATTGCAAGGGGTCGTCTGTGGATAGAGAAACGTTCAAGCCGCGTCTGAAATACTGATGGAATGGGTTTCGTTCATAAGCAAGGAACAAGGCATTATTACTCAGCGGCGACATGGCAATTCCAATCTGCTCCAAATAAAAGATATACTGAAGCAGAGGAACTTTGCGAAGAAGCAATCCATGGCTGATACTATGACAGCACAGTGCCGCCACAGCCAAGTGTTCACTATCGCCCGCCTCTCCGCAATGAGGTCGTAGAACGAATGTGTTGAAGCCGCGGCTCCGTCGGAAGTGGTTCAACGAGGTCATGTTGGCATACAGGTAATATATCCAGTAGCTGTATGGAGGATTCTGCTTCGTATCCCAGGCTCGAGGCACAGGGAATTTCTTGAAAAGACGTCGTTCGATTTTGCTTTCATCGTCGACGCTGTCAAAGCCAATAACGCGTTCTAAAAACACATGTAGCTTTGGATGGCTTGATGGATCCTTTGTGACTTCGAATAGGGGTTGGAATACATTCTTTATAACCTGCTCAAATGTATCCATCAAGCCGCTAGCTTTGTAGATGTCGTAGAGACGAGGGATTTGGACGAGCCAGCGGACGTTGTGAGAAAAGAGCTTATTGTCCACAACCCAGGCTGCAAGCCTATCCCACTCATCTATGGACTTGCCATAGATGGATATGCGCCATTCGACCATCTGGTACTTGCTGGATTCCAAGTCAGCTATCACCTCCTTGGTAATCTCTGCCAGGTAGCGCCCGTGAATGAAATTATCGGTTTTGAGAAAGATGGTCCTCAGGCGCGACTCGCCAATGGGGTTGTACTTGAGGTTGAATTTATCGAAACGGTGAAAGGAATCAGTGTGTGCCTAGTCGGTCAGAATACAGGCGTGCTGGCAGAACAAGTCCGCTTAGGACGTCTAGGTTTGCGACTTACATGCATATCAAGTGTATCTATGCTCAAATCATACGCTGTCAGATTGATACTGGCAAAGACCTCCGCCAAGGTGAGATGCTTGCCATCTCGGAAGAGCACAACTTCGTTCGGATACTTCTTCATCTTGCTCTTGATGAATCGCAAAAGATGTTTCTGATTCATGCATGCAGAGTGGTGGACGTGCGTATCCACCTTTCGGACATTGTAGAAATCTCGATGCGGCACCTTTTTGCTATCGGCAGTCTCCTGGTATTCATTAAGGAGAACATATAGGTTGAATTTTCCCTCTAGATATTGAAGTCGACGAAAAGCAAAGCTTTTACTTGGACCGTCAGATGAAACTGTGAGAAGTTCTTCCAAATCGATATAAAATTCTCGAATCGTAGGCACGCGAACAGCGGGGGTTTTGCTGCTTGGAGTGTCAAACACTTGATAGACTCCTTCGCTGTCCATTTCAAAGTTCATCTCGCCGTTTTCAGGCAGGGGAAGTAAGTCTTCGAAAAAGAAATCATCTCCAATGTCGTGGCCAGGCTTTCTTTTTCGGACAGGCCTCTTTCGTTCCGTCGTAGTTGTCGAAGAGCCTGCGCCTTGCTTCCCGGCCTCGTCAGTGCCATTACCGTGGCTGTGGATCCATGCTGGGTCAGGAGGAGGAGGGTATATTTCCCAATCTGCATTATCCCTGGGGTTGTCATTTGGCCCTTGGTTAGAAAGAGAAATGTACTTGCGTCTCATGTCAAGTATTCTCTGGATCTGCTTTGAAATTGCACTGAGTTCAGCCGTTATATGAGGCTCAGTGTCAAATAGTCCATTGCCTGATAATCCAGCAGCGGGGTCATTGGCGATCCTTGTCTCATTAAAGCCGTGGCTGGTACTAAGACTAAGCTTCAGAGGATTTGAAGCACTGGGAGGAATTGTCGATTCATACGGCCTGGCAGGAGTGTCTACGACTTCTGGCTTGTCTAGTACCTCGATCAGCAATCCGTTTTCTTTTCACATATCGCAGACGGATTTGCTAATCACCATCGAGATCAAGAACCAAGGAATCACCACCCCACTCTGTAGCTGGGCGTGAGCCTGAGAGCATGAGAGGGCTTCCGAAAGGGGTTGACTGTGGCCATGGAGAGTTTCCAGTCCGTGGGTCAATCTTGCTCCGCTGATAGAACAGCTTTGCATCCGTCTGTGTCATCTGAAGTTCTGCAACAGGGTCATAGAACGTCGTGCGTTCTTGGAGATCTCGTAACAGCATTCCATCATGAAGATCTTCTTCGTGGCCCTCGAGAGAATCTGGATGGATTTCAGGGTCGATCAAGCCACTGGTAGCCTGCCCTTGGACATCTTCATCATCCCCCTCTTCCCTGGTACGGACCGGAAGGGATAAGCTGTTACTACCATGTAACGCGTGGTCTAGACAAAGGTGATTAGGAATCTTATTTACGGCATTTCAACGACGTAAAATAACCATCATGAAGGGCAGAATGAAAAGAGTCAAGGCAGCCCCATTTATTAGGTTCAAAATACGGCCCAATGAAGCGCAACTGTGAAGCCACCAAATGCTTATTCCGGGTATGAACTCACCAGGCATAACTCTAATTCGTTTAGTTGGCCGTTTAATATATGGATACCGGCAAAATGAATGTGCCAATGGCCGCGTAGTTGGAAATGGGATGGGCCAGTTATGTGGTGAATAGTTCAAAGTTACACAGCAAGATTTCGTTTGGCACAAAAACAAAGAGCCGCAGCAAGGCGATCTCAGGTACTTTTAGGTACGGGATACATGCAGGCAGTTGGATTAAAGCTAATCCGCACTTGTGTTTGGGTCGCTCAAATTAGGACTAGCGCCTTGCTGTTTAAATCGAGCCCTTGTCTCTTATTAAGTCTGAGTGTCATTTCAGGGATCAAGTGCCGGCCAGGTACGAGATATAAGATCGCGGGGCGATTTTAGAATGCACAATGCTGTATTCCACTGTCGGGAAAAGAAAAAGCAATTGAAGTGTATATATTGACCGCTTACCGTCTATATGAATCTAAAACGCGACATGTACTCTATATAGACTCTTCTAATTGGCTGTTCCAAGCTGGATTATGTCGAAAAGTCCGTCTCTTGGTTTACTTGCATCTTCTATCAATGACAAGGCATTCGCTCTAGACAACAAGGAGATCTAGCTTTTTGATGAGAAAATTCCGGCAACGGTATCACTCCTTCTTCTTTTCCTTGGTCGTGGTCGGGGCAGGTTTCGGGGCAACGCTGTAGAGGCCGGCGGCTCCAAACACTACTACCGCGCTTAGGAGGGTGCCAGCTTTGAGAGTGTTGCCAAATAGCCAGATGCTTAGCAAGAGGCTCATGAGCTTTCGAATGCTGAGTATTATCGTAACGGTGAGTGCCGATGCGTTTGCGGCAAGGAGATTCACGCCACGAATACAGGCATACTGGGTCAACACGTTGGCCGAAAGATAGGCCAATTGGGATGGAACCTGAACCGGCGGAAGTGACGCAGCAAATGGTATGTTTAGTGTAACGGGAGTGCTTTTGGTAAGCACGAGTAAGTTGCGCCACATGGAGGGCGCAAAGGGCAAAAACATCGGCAGTGACAAGATGTGGGAATAGAAAAGATTCTCTTTCCACTGTGGCCCGTACTTTCGATATGTTGCTTCGGTATACAGCCCCATGATCGCCGAAAGTACTTGGGCGACAAAGATGATCAAGAGCCCAGGGTTGAATACAGGGTCAGAAATATCGTCACTCGGTTTCTGTATAATATGTTAGACCGAGAGGAGAGCATCACCAGTGACGATGACGACCTACCTTGTCTTTTGAATCCGACCAAGCAGCGAGGCTGACGCCAATACTCAGCAGAAACACTGCAAATATTTGGGGGCGTGAATACGTCTTGCCGTAAAGATATCCGGCAGCCATGGTGCATATGCTACCTCCGGATCGTAGAATGATGTGAACCGGTACGGATATGTCATAGCTGAAGGCATGGTTGTTCAACACGTTTATAGTAAAGAACAAGAGGATATTGACAAGCCAGCGGCTAAGCGGGACGACGTTGGGAGTCAGGAAGAACGGCGGGCGCGATCTATCGAATTGGGCTACGTAGCCCGTTATGGAGACGAATAGAAATTGAACGAAAGTTACGAGGGTTCCTGTGTGGATAAGTGCAAGGTTGGAATCGGTCGTCTAAGGAGGATATGCAAGTGTAAGTTTACCGTTTGTCGGCTCGAAGCTTTTGGGTGTACATGTTAGATCGTGTAGGTCGCTGAAATCGGCATTGAGTGAAAGGCTTACTTGATGATTGCCTCTAAAGCATACACCTGCGGACACAAACTGTTAAGTCACGCGATCACGAGCGGCCACCATTGGGATAGAGGACGTACATTGGAGCAGCATCCACCGAATATCAAGACTGTGATTACCGCCGTGGCAAGCAACGTTGAGCCGCTGTCCACAGCAAAGTGGCGCGCAACATTGGCCAATGTCGGTGATGGAGGCCCCTTGTTCGATTTCGACTGAACACCCTTGCCTGGTGTCAGTTTGGTTGGAGGAGGCTCCATTGCGTCTCCAATCGTCGAGGCAAGATCATGCCTTGTCGAGGAACAAACATGTGGCAAAGAAACACTTTCGTTTGGTAGAGCCTACAAGGATTAGTAGCTAGGCCAAAGGTGGTGGTTTGTCATCTTGGCTAAATGAGCATGGGGGTAACTTAGATAAAATCCGCCAAACGATGAGATGAACCCGTTATTAATTAAGAATTTTTAGAAATAAATCTTGCGATTTTAAAATAAGACAAAATATTCAACTTATAACCTTCAGAAAACAAGAAAATTTAAATTTAAATGAATTATATACAAAATACACTTATTAAATAAGATATAAAGGTAACATCTCTCTGGATATTGTTAATTATTTAATATTTATACGTTATTTTATTCATAATATATTAGTAATATTTCTTCCATTCCTCTAAAGTACTACCCTAATTGATGTAGCTTGCCTCGCTAGCTTGGTGGAGGGGTACTGCTAGTATGACGGAACTCAGCGACGTAAGTCGGATAGGTACCTAATTGCTGCTTTGGCGATTCCACCGTTAAGCAAACCACTGACCACGAACCCACGACCTTGAAACCAATCGGCGTCTTCTCCCGTGCTCTCGCCGTTTACAACCCGCTGCGACCTGCTTTTACCTTTCCAACTCTTCCTTGAGCATCGACTCCTCCGATACACTGCTCAGAAAAGGTCCAGTTCTCAGCCAGCTACAATGCCGACCACCACTGCGGAAACCCTCTCGCTGGTTACGAGAAACGTCTCTGTCGCTCCGCTTGTCCTCCTCTCCGCAGTTGACCACTACAACCGAACAGTACACAACAAGACAAAGAGGCGGGTGGTTGGAGTTCTCCTCGGCCAGAACGATGGAAAGAACGTGAGGGTGTCGAACAGCTTTGCAGGTACGTCTGGAGACTAGGCAGGGAATCTGTAGAGATTCTCTACCCAGTATGACTGTATGGCTGTAGTTTCTAACGAGTCCTCTTTTTTGTGCAGTCCCTTTTGAGGAGGATGAAAAGGACCCTTCAGTATGGTTCCTGGACCACAACTACGTCGAAAATATGAACGACATGTTCAAGAAAGTAAATGCGCGCGAGAAGCTGGTGGGGTGGTACCACACTGGACCAAAGCTTCGTGCCTCTGATCTCGAGATCAACGAGCTGTTCAAGCGCTACACACCTAATCCTCTACTGGTCATTATTGACGTCCAGCCAAAGGAATCGGGTGTCCCTACCGACGCGTACTTTGCGGTTGAGGAAATCAAGGATGTAGGTTGATTTCAGTGACGCACTGGAGAGACTAAACTGACTCTTTTCCTCTTTATAGGATGGAACGACGACTTCTCGAACCTTTGTCCACACACCATCGATCATCGAGGCTGAGGAAGCGGAGGAGATTGGTGTTGAGCACTTGCTAAGGGATATTCGTGACGTTGCTGTTGGCACTCTGTCCACGCGCGTCACTAACCAGCTCCAGTCTCTTCAAGGGCTGCACCTTCGGTTACGAGACATTGGTGCCTATCTCCAGAAAGTCCTTGATGGACAACTCCCCGTTAACCATGCGATCCTGGGCAACCTACAAGACGTTTTCAACCTTCTCCCCAACCTCTCTACACCAGACGATGACAGCAAAGTGGGAAGCCACGAACTATCACATGCCATGAGCATCAAGACCAACGACCAGCTGATGGCCATCTACCTGAGCAGCTTGATACGCGCCATTACTGCATTCCACGATTTAATAGAGAACAAGATCCAGAACCGACAGCAGCAAGACGAGAAGGAGCCGAAGAAGGACGAGGCTACTAATAAGGATGAGAAGAAGGAGGGCGCTGCCGCCACCGCAAACGGAGAGGGCAAGGAGAGCAGCGACAAGGAGAAGCCCAAAAAGAAATAATGAAAGGGAAAGGTCAACTTGATGCCGTCTGAAATTTGGTGGGCGAGCAGTGCTTAGAGTAATAAGTGAAATAGTGCTTTCTATATGTTGATGATGGCAAACCGCTAGGCAAAAAGCAACTCAAATAGACACTTTGCATGATTCACCTGTCCTGTGCAAATTGAAATGCGTGAAATCAGTGGCCGCCAATTATGCCGGCTAACTCTTCCTTTGTTGTATATCTATCTTGGATGTGGCCTCCAGGAGTCTTCCTCCATTTCTCCGCCAACAAGCATGCGAGAAGGTGTTTACAACACGGAAAATCCTCGAGTGATGTTAATCTATCCAGCCCCAGGTTGCCGAACAATCCTGATGGTGGAGAATTTTGAAGTTTCTCGCTACTATTGGCCACATCGTAGTGGGAATATGCATCGAGAGCGAATCCACCACATGAACAGCTCCATGCGTCAAGATGCACCGCATATACCTTGTTTGTTTGCGGTGTGTGTCGTTTACGCCGAGATGCAGTAGCGACGGCAGACTGGACGGTGTACATACATATCTGATCTTTGTGGTCCGATGCTTGCAAGCTGTTAGAGACATGGCCTACAGACTGTTCGTCGATATTCTCAGGTTCTCCGTGTTTATGAATGTCGTCAGGAGATATTGGTGCTGCTGCCGGTGGTGCTGCTGCCTCGGGTGCCATTTGCGACTCGTCTGCTACCAAGAGACGGGTGACTAGCCCACGATCCAATAGATCCAAGGCCGGCAGGAGGAGACTTGGGAAGATGACATGAAGAGTCAACAACTGCCGGCGCCAGTTTCCATCCTCAGCGGATGATGGCGTCTCTCTGATCAACTCGGTATCACCGGGGTTATCAGTAAAACCATCTGCGGTACGGAGTCCCGGCAGAGGCGACGGTGGAATGAGGGCAGCGAATAGTTGGTGATGAGATGGCAGAGGATGTTCTTCCATTATGAGGCGTGCCGGTCTAAGTGCGAGTCTTGGTAAGAGTTGAATGAGGTCTCTCGAGTCTGGATGTCGCTATATATAGCATCGGTGATGGCTTATCGGTTTCATCTTGATGCAATCATCTATGTGTGAAATAGTGGTAAGATCACAAGGCAGAGAAATGATGCTATAAACCGATTTAGATGAGAAATGGTTTGAACGAAGTCGTTGTAGATCAGATCTGTGTAGGGAATAAAGAAGCTGCGATAGATTGTTGTGCCGTTAAATTACAACCACCTAGTCTATTTTAGGCACTAATTTTCTGCTTCAACTACAGCATTATCACATTCCGACCTCGGGACAGGAACCGGTATGAAGTATTCGAACTCATGATGCTATTGTCTTTTTTTATCTATACCGCTACACTACAAAATATACTGTTTTATGCATTATTACACGGGAATATACCAAATCAAACCCACTCCTTGGGCTCCTTCAAGACATCCACCAGTCTCTGCTCCCTGCTCTTGGGCTCTGGCTCATACATGTACTTCCAGCTTGCCGTCAACGGCAAGCTCATGAGGATACTCTCGACTCGTGATCCAGGCGTGTTCAGTCCAAAGGCGGTGCCTCGGTCGTGAACCAGGTTGAACTCGACATACTTGCCTCTACGGATCTGCTGCCACATCTTTTCCTTGTCATCGTAGGGCATATCCTTTCGCTTCTCGAGAATGGGGACGTAGGACGGCAGGAAAGACTTGAGGCAGTCCTGGATGAATGCAAAAGTGTTCTCCTGGTCTCGCTCGGACTCGTCTAGATCGTCAAAGAAGATACCGCCCACGCCTCGGCACTCACCACGATGCTTGTTGTAAAAGTACTTGTCGCACCATTTCTTGAATCGAGGGTAGTATGTCTTGTCGTGATTGTCGCAGGCAGCCTTGATGGTCTTGTGGAAGTGGATGGCGTCTTCGTCAAAGAGGTATGAGGGCGTCAGGTCGCAGCCGCCTCCAAACCACCACGCCTGAGAGGTGCCGTCGGGATTGGCCGTTTCGAAGTATCGGTAATTCAGGTGCACGGTGGGAGCCATGGGGTTGTACGGATGGAGCACCATGCTCAGGCCTGCGGCGAAGAATTCCAGCGATTCGACACCGGGATCGAGGTTCTTGTGGTTCTCGCGCATCTTCAAGATGGCGGGTTTGGGAAGCGTTCCGTAGACGACGCTGACGCCGAGGCCGGCCTTTTCGAATACGTTGCCCTCCTGCAGCACACAGGTTATGCCGCCGCCGCCATTGGGTCGCGTCCACTCGTCTTTGCGAAACTTCTTGCCGTCGATGCGCTCGAGTTCCTTGACAATTATCTGCTGCTGCTCCTTGATGAACTTCTCCATTCGCAGGCGCATCGGCGATTCTTCGGTGACAACCGCTTCTCTCTTCTTCTGCTCATCCTTCTCGGCAAGGGATGTGACGTCGAGCTTTGCAGGCTCTGCCATTGTCTAGAAAAGGAAACAAGAAGAGGCATGTAAGCTGGAGGTGTCTCGGCATGAATTGTGTCTCCCCGGGCCTATCGTGTAAAACTCACCAAGCTGTAGGCCAAGGGAGCCGTGATGCCAATGGCGGCGGCTGCAAGCCAAACGGCTGCCGAGGATGAAGTTCCGAAGCTGGCGGGAGCTCGCCGACTGCCCGAAGCGGACGATGCCCATCGATTGAAGGTCAATTGGCCTCTGGGAACCCGCGCTGAGCGCAGACGGATCTGAGTAGCCACGCGCTGGACATGGCGAGAGGCAGCCATTGGTGAAGCCATGGCGGGGTGCAATTGGTGATGGGATTAAGAGGGTTGAGCCTGGGCGACCAAGAGCCGAGACAAGGCGGGCGACGCTGGATTTAATAAGACGCGGCTGCCAGAGTAAGCCGGAGAAAGATTTTCTCGTCGTCGTGCTTCTCGTCGAATTGACCAATTAGCCCCTCCACTGATCGAGCCACCGGATTCCTGGTGGCGTGTTCGGTGGTTGAGATCTTCCCACACAAGTCATGGTGGGTTAAAAGGACGGAGCACTGCTTGTCTGACGGCGGCCGGCACAAGCTCGGATCGGAGGGGCAGGCGGAAGCCGATTGAGCAGAAGCATGTCACTGTTCGACTAAGGTAGTCTAGACTTGGCTTTGAACCATCCTGGAGAAAGAAATGGGGATGTAAATGGCATGGTGATGTGTGGATTGCGTCTAAGTTGTGGGATTGATACGCTTTGTTTCGTATTGCGAAAAGAAAAGAAGCTACTGGTGGAGTGTTGGACGGCAGACACCACCGAGAGAGACGGCAAAGGAGAGCAAGTGCCTGCTGTACAGAGGCTGGCTAAAGTGTAAGTAGAGATGAATGGCGCTATACAAAGGCGAATACAATAGTCTAAACGATGAAATATGAAAGAAAAAAGAGGCTCCATGAGAAAAGCATGCACTGACGTTCACAGTGGACATGCTTTTACATAAACGTAGTTTCTTTGGGGTCGGTTGCTTTGATGAACACAGCTTTGCGAGTACGCGTACCTCGAGTGTACAGGAAACGATCACCCGTGCAGAATGATGAATATTCCAGAAATGCTAAAGCAGTTACTAAGCCGTTCAAATGCCCATGCCATCATAGGTAGTTCATTCAGTACCTAGGTACACGCGCAAGAGTGAGTGAAACATGCGGAAACTGTATAGCTACATGTGATCAGAGTAAAGGAGCACCATTTCTTTGTCAGTTTCCATTCCTCGACGTAACGATTCTTTATCGTTCATCTCCTTCATTTTCTCTCACCTCTGAAACTAAATATAGGGCAAGGATGAATCATAGATACTGGAAAGGTGCATGGGGTGCTGATGGATTACAAAGGAGATAGATCCAGATGAGATGAAAGCGAATACGGCGCCCCGAGCTCAGCTGAGGCAGACCAGACGGGACCAGACGGGAGTACCCCGTACCTGCGCCTTTGTACCTCGACCCTCGACCCCTCGTGCGGCTCACTCGCACTCCAGTCGGGACCTTGCCTTGCCTGTCCTGTCACTGCAAAGGTACCGGGAAGCCCCCCTGGTGACTTGACTGTGAGCGCACAAGGATCCGGCAGCTGATCATGTGGTCTCAGTGCTAGGTACCTGTAAGAGAACAGTCATCGGTGGTGTCCGCGTTATGCGTGTACATAAATCGACCAGCCACAGCTAAGCTGTCCTTGTGCCGTGCAGCTTGTGCCGCCGCCGTCTCCGGGTGAGCGTGTCTGCCAAAAGGTACCTGGCCTCTGCCGTCACTCTTTGTACCCGCCCCGTACCCCAGTAGGAGCAAGCACCGGCTTTGTACCCCCGAAGACAAGACGCCTGGCCAGTGAGTGATTCACCGCGTCCCGCATCAACTTTAGCGCGCCACTCAACTCAGTTCAGTTCAGGTTGCGTGCTGCATCCGTTCCCGTTCAGGCCCAGCCCCAGCCCAGCCTAGCACAAGTGACAAAGGGCGAGCGTCACTGCCTGGCCTGCCTGCGCCTCTTCTCTTGCCTTTGCCTTTGCCTTTCTTTGCCTGCACTGGCCACCGCCTTGTCATCGGGCCAGAGTCACTGGGTCACCCCTCTCCTCCACTTCGTCACCACAGCTTGCCTGCGCTGCCTTAAACTTCTACATCATCTCTACATCCCTGGAATCCCTTTTTCTTCCCCTTTTCATCTCTCGAAACCCCTTCACTCCATCATCCGCGCTATCGATATTTATCGCTTTTATCGCCCTCTGAATCGCCATCGATAGTTTCACAGCCGCACAACCAACCCGCTGCGCTTTCAAGTCACTCTCATCACCCAACACCAACACTCTTAACCTTTTGGTTGCCGTCAAGATGCGCAGCAAGTTCAAGGACGAGCACCCCTTCGAGAAGCGCAAGGCTGAGGCCGAGCGCATCCGACAGAAGTATTCCGATCGCATTCCCGTAAGTTGACGGCTCCCTGCTCCATCTTCATTTACTCGTCGTCGCCCTCATCCTATTCCCCGTTCCCGTCCCGACCGGGTCCAGCACCCGCCATGCAGCTTGCCGTGACTACCCTTACTCTCTGAAGATGAATCTTGATGGCTAACTAAACCTCCTCCAAACAGGTCATCTGCGAAAAGGTCGAGAAGAGCGATATTGCTACCATCGACAAGAAGAAGTACCTAGTCCCCGCGGACCTGACAGTAGGCCAGTTTGTCTACGTCATCCGCAAGAGGATTAAGCTTTCTCCAGAGAAGGCTATCTTCATCTTCGTGGATGAGGTCCTTCCTCCCACTGCTGCTCTCATGAGCAGCATCTACGAGGAGCACAAGGACGAGGACGGGTAAGAGCTCTATCCATTATCCCCACCCATTTCTGAGAACTGCAGGCTAACATTCCATCCCTAGCTTCCTATACATCACCTACTCCGGCGAGAACACCTTTGGTACCGCATAAACACCGAGGCGATACAGGGGATCTTTCCAAGCCGATGTGGCTGATGCAGGCGTTCTGGTCGTTGGGCTTTTACTCTTTCCGATGGGGGATACTTGGTGCTTTGTGATATTGCGAATTCATTGTTTTTATCAAACAAGAAGAATCGAGATGAAGATGCTAAGCCATCTCATCACCCACGTTATCTTTGTCACGAGCCTTACTTTTGGGGGAAATGATTTTGTGTCACGACAAGGGAGGACTGGGTGACATTCATATGTAGGCGGCCAGGCACCGTATAGATCGTTTCAGCCTCTCCCTACGTGTGACTGTTGCCTTCTCTTTTGCTCCGCGCACCTATGCCTGTTTTCTGTCTTTTAGTTGACAGGACAACAGAGATTAATTTTAGCATATCCGCCAATAGATGTTGACTGTTGCCCCAAACTCTTGCGCAGTGAATCTTGTGCATATAAAAAGTATAGAACAAGACATTATTATATATGAATAGTTAAAACGAGCATAAACATCGTAGTTTGCATGGTATATACGCCCAATCAAAACTGTCCCCCCTTGATTGATACGTTTCCTCCTCCTTTCATTAATAGTCGTAAAAAAATTCATCCAAAATTAAACCTTTTCAATATGCGACTCCATGATTCCATCGTATTGATGCATCACCTTCTCATCGATAGATTCGTGGAACACGTCTACCTTTGTAGAAGCAAAGTTTCGCGCGCTGATTTTCTTCTCGAACAAAACGTCGAGTTCGGCGAATGTGCGGCCGCGGGGCTCAGGGAGGCGGAAGTAGGTGTAGATGATGCAACAGAAGCAAATTCCACCCTAAAGAAAGATTGTTAGTATAGATGCAAAATGATTTGATTCTCGTCTGCGGTTAGGCAGTACGGTGACGGGGGGGGTATGTGTGTGTCTTACCCAGAAGAATCCGGTGTAGTTGCTCCAGTTCCAGGCTGTGGGGTTCAGCATGTATGGCGTCAGAACGTTGGTGATGATGCGACAATGTTACTAGACGAAAGAGGTTAGCAAATCTGGTCACTCAGTATTATACAAAGCCAAGAAAGAACTTACTAGAGGTTTCGTGCCAGCACAACCGTCTTGATCTGCAGTCTACGCGATGAAAGCTCACCAACGAGAGAGTAGCACACGGTACCGACGGTGAGCTGGTAAAAGAGAGCCCAGACAACCATGATGCTTCCGGTGGCGAGGGAGCCTTCTCTTCTGTGCGACTCTGGTACCAGACCCAAGAAACCCAGGACGAACAACATGCTGCAGAGGCCGCAGAGTCCGTAGAGATACAGAGAGCGGCGGCCGACACCCATCGTCATCAAGCCCCATGCGCCAAAGACACCGACCATGTTGATGGCGTACTGGCCCAAGGCGAATCCGTAAGAGTCATGGGTAGAGAGACCGGCCTGCTGCAAAAAGTAGGTGGAGTAGTTGGAGAAGGCGTTGCCGCTCAGGTTCTGGATGGCCCAGACCATGCAGACAATCTCGGTACGGCGCCGGTCAACGCCTTTGAAGCAGTCCCAGTACGAGGCACCGGCCGTGATCTTCTCCTCGAGGGCAGTCGTGTGCACCATCATGGCCACAGTCTCGTCGGCGTCAAAGTCGGTCTCGCGGTTCAGGCTGGTCAAGCGGAGCAGCGCCCGCTTGGCCTCCTCAGCCTTACCCCGGCGAACAAGCCACCAGGGAGATTCCGGGGCAAAGTAGATGGCGATGAAGAGCGGGAGGGGCCACATCCACTGCAGACCGTAGGGAATACGGTAGGCCCACTGGTCGTTGCGCTTCAACATGGCAAAGATGACGCCAATGCCAATCTCTTGGCCGAGACCCCAGCAGAAGTTGACATAGGTGGTGAGATATCCTCGCAGCGCAACGGGGCAGACTTCGGAGGCGTAAGTGACGGTGATGGTCTGGAAGATACCCCAGGGGATACCGCACAGGATCTCGGCGACCAGCAGCGTCTGAATGTTGGGTGCGGTGAAGAAGATGGCAGTGAAAGCGGCGACCAAGACGAGACATCCCATAACAGTTTTCCTGTAACCGAATCTCTCGGAGACGAAGCCGTTGATGAAGAGACCAATGATTTCACCGACGGTGGCACCCTGTTGTTTGGCCAAGCTGTTAGCGCTGATATTTCCTTCCGACAAGATTGTGACTAGTCTAGAGATTCCCCATAGATGCAATGGAATGGGTAGGGGTGGGACATACGTTACTCAAGCCAGACTGCCACCTGGCGGGTACTTGATATTTGCCGTCGGGATACAGCTCACCGTATTTCTCATTGAATTGAGGAAATGCGTCTGGCGAACATGTTAGCTGCTGATTGGGATATCTTGTAGTAGAGCTGCTGGTATGGGAGCGTCTTACAGAAGTTGTTGACCAAACTGATATCGTAGCCCTCCATGACAATGCATGTGGAGATGATCATGCTCCAAGCAATAGCCTTGGGATACAGCTTAATGCCCTGGAGCAGAGTCATTGACTGTTCCTTGGCAGCGGCCGCTCTGGCACTCTCGATAATCACACGGCGGCCCTTGGAGAACTCTTCGTCTCCCTCGCCGTCGACGTCCACGACGCCTCCCGTGGTGGCATCTTTGGACGTCTGGATCTCGACACCATCCTGATGAGGAGAAATCTCCTTCTCAGTGGCAGGCGATGCCATGATGTGAGTGGTGGGAGTGTATTCTTGAAAAAGAAGAAGAAGAAGAAGTGAGGTAAGGAGCACCAAAAAAAAATTACAAGAACATCAGGGTGCCCTGGTGTACCAATGCTCTTCGCAACAAGGTGTGCTGAAGAAAGGATGGATGGACAAGGGCCGAGAAGAGAGAGAGGGTGGAGGTGGGAGGAGAGGGAAGGATATATAGGTGAAGGCGACGGAGCGGAGAAGAGAGCAGAGGAGAAAAAAAGGCTCCTCAACGACGAGGTCGAGATGCAATGCGAGGCCGGGGTCAGTTCGATTGACGCGGGTCTAAATAAGCCGAGCCCTCTGGTGTCGATCCAATGATGCTCGCCCGTTTCTCTGGAGCCTTGGCTGAAGTGGGCTTTTGAGCAAATCGGTGATGATAACAGAACCAACAAGCACGAAAGAGGCAACGAATGAAATCTCGCTGGCCGCCAAGGGGAAAAGCAGTAACCAGGGTTTGTTTGGTTTGTCAAGTTTTTTCTTTCCCCTCTTTCGACAGGCTCACCGTGGTCGGTTTTGGATGGCAAAAAGAAACCCAGATAGCCAAACGGAAAAATTCTTTGTTAGCTCATGGTATCTCGTTTGGCAACACTAGTTTGCAAATGCAATGCCGGGAGTGGCTCGTGGCGGCGGAGGAGCCCGCACAAGCATGCTAAAAGCTCTAGGTTCTAGGAACACGCGACTTTGGCTAGCCTTAGTCCGGCAAAGTAGCAGCGCAAAAACGATGGGGCATGCCGATAATTGTCATGATGTGACTGGGTGGCGGCGAGTAGGTTTTGCTCTAGGCGGGCGAGAAATGAAATTCCCCTGGTCTTATGTGGGGTTCACCGCTTGTGGGCTTCTGGAAAGCTGTTGTTGGCTGTCGTTCGTTTTTTTTGTCTGGTGAGGAAGAGAGAAAAAACGTGGGCTAGCTCGCATGGGGGACCAATTTTTGAGCGCCCTTGATATCCAGGCTGGCACAAAATGCCCTCTGCCGACGACAGAAGCTGATTGTATGCAAAGAAGGGCCCGGTTCACGAGGCGTTAATGTTCATCAGCAAGCACATTTAGCGATTTCGTACGAGTCCGTAGATGGTGAAACTACAAGGTAGAAGGGAAGCTAGACAGAGGCATCATCTGCCCGTAAGATACGTCAAGAGGAAAGAGACGCCGGAGCCACGTAGAATCCAAGGTCCCAAGTATAGAGTCCGGGATCTCGAATCTAGAATCTAGACTATACAGTAGTTCATGTCGTTCGCAGCAAGGCTGATGACGGGCCACGAGCCTCCAACGGCTGGGCCAATGGCAGGCGTCGTGATTGTGCGTCGTCGAGGCAAGCTGTCGTCATGCTCCCGCATCCCCATGGGGTAGAATCGCGATGCGGGGGAGCGCTAGATGCGCCCAGGCGACGCTCTGCCCCATCTGAGATTGTCCTTGTCGAATCTGGCATCCTGGGGAAAAGCCTCCCTGCGTCCTGAACTGCGCCTGTTTGGCGATTTCCCTGGCCATCATTCTTTGGTGTCGTGGGCCGCCGAAAAAGCATCGCGGCCCACTGCGTTTTCGGCGGCGCTAGCTGTAAGAGGCAGAAAATTGCACACTCGCCTCGCCGGTAAATTTCCTATTTGCGTAATTTTCCTGGCATTAATATGGAGACGTCTAAAAAGGGCAACATCTGCCTGGTGATGGCTCTTCATCCTGGGCAAAGCTCTTTCAATATTACGATGGGGTGCTATCACGGGCCTCAAAGGAGCACTTCTGCAGCGTTGACAACTTTCCACGTGGTCTAAATGCGTTTCTACAGCTACGGGTATTTCTCAGACAACTTACCGAGGGAGTCTTTTCTACAAACATAATACAAATTGCGTACCTACATAAATCCCGCAGTTGTCAAATCACCAAAAGACCGTGTGAAATCGCATATACTTGGATGATAAGTTTGTATTTCCTGTTCAGATATGCTCACATAATGAGCTCCCTTTAATGCCTGTCTATATCAAGCGCAATGTTAGCATACCACGGCGGCTTGGTACTAGGTATCAAGAGTGGTTTCAACGCCTCAAGTCTTATTATCCAAGATTCTCGTGTCTTAAGTTTGAAGATACTGATAATACCAGATACTAGAGGAATATAGCCATAGTAGCAGATTCTAGAAGAAGGTAGCAATTGTTGGAAAGAACCACCATAGTATACGTACCAACAAACCTTATGTACATAGTGTTATTTAGTTCATTATAACAGACGTTAGTTAGTCTCCTACAACAACAATCATACACTGTTTTTGTTCGTTCTTCTACCTAAGATTCTAACAGCAATAGCTGCAGAAATTAGTGATGGTAGCAGATATACAAGAAATCGGGTATCTACTGCCTAGGCAAGTATTCGTTGTATCAAATAAAATGCTTTGTTCCACATCTTGTTCTGACACTTCAACTCCAGGCAATCGCCAAAGTGCTGGACCGCCAGTTTGGGGCGCTGGATAGCCACCACTGTCCAAGTATTCTGTATTAAGGACCGTGAGCAAATGTCCGCTCCATGTGTATTTATTCTGCCATGCTGCGGTACTCACTATCGGCTTGTTAGCCTCTATTTAAAAGCACACTCGATTATTGTTATTTTATTCGTTTCTACGCAGTGAATATTGGGCAAATGCAGGTTTTAGCCTCGCCATATACTGGTTGTGAGCGTGCAATACGCCTGCGACACGTGGCATGCAGCATGCAGGTACCTGTACATGTGCATCATGGCTTTTGATACCTAAGGCTGTGCAGAGAAAAAGATTTCTGGCATTCAGCATCTGAGAAGCGTTAAACTGCTACACTGCACTCAACAGATCAGGTCCTTACAGCGTCCTAGAGTGAGTTTAGAGACGCGATGGGGAAAATCCGCGGCCAAGAGGCCAATCCAGTCTCTCGGAGGGGTTTGTTGGACCGGATGAAAGCAAAATTCAGGCGTCATCCTATTGCCCCCGCGACCGCCCCAGACAACATGAATGCAACATTGTCTAATGTTCGTGCAACCAATCCCACATTATCAAACTCGCCGCCAGTTCCTGCGCACGCCGTTGATGAGCTTCCACAACCCTCAACTGCAACAGTCTCGTCTAAGCCCAGCTCTGAAGATAGTGATCTTGTCCAACCCAGTTCGACAGTACTTGCGGTGGATGCAGGTGACAAGCCTCTGTCAGATTGTTCATCTAAGTTCCCAGAAGGGAGCAGCGTATGGGAGAAAGCCTACAATGCTGCGAATCCAGAGACAAAGAAGTGGATTGATGGGTTTTTGGCCCCAAATAGCATATCGAAGTCAGCCGACAGTATACAAACGGAGGAGCTCATTGAAATTGTTCGAAATGTCGAAAAAAGACACCAAGATCATGCTCTTAGAATTCGAATAGGAGAGAAACAAATCCTCTGGAAAGATTATGCGCCCCGAGTCATATCTTTCATCAAAGCAATTGGAGATATTGCCATTCAGTTCGCTCCTGCTCCATCGGGTATCATTTGGTCCGCATTGAAGACACTTCTGCAGGTATTGCCCTACTCCAAGATATCTCTACTTACCTTATGATTAAGCTACGCAGCTCGTCTGATCAGGTCACAGATGTCCATCGCACCGGGCGAGGAATTTGCCACTATTCTAGGATGTTCCGAAAAAGTTTTGAGCATCGTAAGGCGTGGAAAGGTGTATGAGGTTATATATCTAAGTAATGCCAACACTTTGGTTCTGGTACAGGAAGTTTTGGAGCGCTCGCTTGTTGACGTGTATACGAAATCACTAGACTTGCTTGCTCATGTGGGACAGCACCTCGCAGGAGGATATCGGGATATACTCCTTGCGATTATCAACCCTGGCGAGGCCGAAGTTCTAATGGCTAGCCTAGTCAAGTCTGAGAACAATCTAATCACAGCAGCTCAGGCCTGTGAAGTCGTGCGAAGCGCCGACGCCGACGAACATTTGAACACCCTGTTGAACAGCCTCAGCGAGCCGTTGACGCAAATTAATGACAGAGTGTGTGACCTTCTTGAAGAGGCTGAAGAGAAGGAAATTCTCAAAGCCTTGGAATCTTTTAGCCGCATTGACTTTGGAGATCAACATCGCATAAGGGCCGAATCGAGAACCCCAGGAACCGGAGAATGGTTATTACAACACACAAAATTCCAAGAATGGGAGCAAGTCCCAGCGTCGACAATATTGTGGCTCCAAGGTACCGGTGAGTAACCAAAGCAATAGGAAACTGTATCCTTCTGTTCATCCATCTGACAGTCTTTGGTATAGTGGGTATGGGGAAGTCATTCCTTGCATCTAAAGTCATAGATCGATTTCGTCTCAAGGCTGGTGTGAACTATCATCACGAGTCTCAAGATGACCAAGGGCTTGCTTTCTTCTATTGTAGTCGAGGCCAGGCCGATCTTCAAGACCCCCTTTCGACACTTCAAAGCTTTGTTCGCCAGCTATCTACGTCTCCACGCTATTCGAAGATGATGAAGAAGAGTCTTATCAAGCTATACCGTGAAAACAGAAAGAATGGCTTGAAACTAGGATTTGATGCTTGTAAAGAGCAACTCTTAGAATCGGTGAACCTCTACCCTCAGACCATTGTTATTCTGGATGGTTTGGACGAGTGTGATGCAACATCAAGGGGCAAACTTATCACCATTTTGGCTAATCTCGTCAATGATGCTCAGCATCCCGTTAAAATCTTTATCTCTAGTCGGCGAGAACAGGATATCATGAAACTACTCCCAGCTGGATCAATTATCGAGATCGATGCCAATGATAATCGAAATGATATTGAGAAATTCATTGAGGAAAAGATGGAGGAGATAGAAGGGGGAGGGCTGTGGGAATCCATCCCAAAAGAACTAAAGTCAGAAATTAAAAGCACTCTTTGCAAAGGCAGTGATGGCATGTAGGTCACCAAGAATGCAACCATATTTTCACCTTTAACACACAACTAACATTCGCTTAGGTTCAGATGGGCTTTTCTCCAAATGGAGCAACTATCGAAATGTCAACAAGCAAAGGAAATCAGAGATCGGCTTGGAAAACTTCCAATGTCTCTAAACGCCTCTTATCATGAACTCTTCACCGGAATGAGCAGCCACAGCCAAGAAACGCTACGTCGTGCAGTTCTGTGGGTAATGTGTGCTTACGAGCCTTTATCAAGCAACCAGCTGCTTTCTGCTGTTCGACTCTCCATGAACGACGACGCAGAGAGCCATGATATAGAAGAAGAACTTACAGAAGAGACTCTTCGCTCAATCTGCCGGCACCTGGTTGTTACAGATGCTAAGCGAGGCAAATGGAAGTTCCCGCATGCATCTGTCATTGAATATTTTGAGACAGTGCATGGATGGAAAATGGCGGACGCACATTGTTTTGTCGCTAAACATTCTTTAATCTGTCTAATCAACGGCTACTCTAAGTGGGAACTGCCTGTAATCTTGATTGATGAAAAACATACAAGCAACAAAAGAGATCAAAGCAACAAAAGAGATCCCCAGTACCCGGCCGGTCATCTTCAACAGTATGTGAGGGAATATTGGTTTCGACATGTTCACGCCCTTGAAGGTCTACAATCGCATGACGCTCAATTATCGCTATTGGTAAAGCGTTTCATGGGATTCAACAACACTCTTCAACAGAGCAGTCACCAGTACAGCTGTTGGATTCAGCACGAGCAGGACAAACACAATAATGATAGTATCGGGATATTATACAAGGATGTTTCCCCTTCGATAAACCCTGTTTTTGGTGCCTGTGCTTTTGGTTTCTATCATGTTGTGCAGGACTGGTGGCAAGCTGGTGTCGATATCTCACAAGTCAATGCAGAGGGGCGGGACCTTCTCGCAATCGCCGCAAAAATGGGCACCAACACCTTTGTGAGAAGCTAATAGGCTTTGGGGCAGATGTCAACAGGGTGCTCCGTGGCGGGGAGATAAGCCCTCTGTTTGAAGCAGTTTACGCAGCTCAGGCTGGTGTGGTACAATTGCTACTTGACAATAATGCGGACCCAAACCTGCCTTTAGACAAGCCCATTCTCTGTCTAAGTGTACGTCGTCATGATCTAGCAATTGCTAGGGCTCTTCTAGAGGCGGGCGCAAATCCTGATGCGCATCGTGGCTTCGCCTCTGTACTTGAAGAGGCTGGGTTTTATGCGAATGATGAGCTAGTGGCGCTCTTGATACAGTACAAGTCGACTGTTAATCTTTATACTAAAGGAGACTTTGGGAGTCCTCTTGCCGCAGCCGCGTGGGGAGGGTCAATTGAGATTGTTCGCCTGCTGATTGAGCATGGAGCCGACGTGAATGCTCCTCTCAAGTATGGTAAGTATGGAAGTGCTCTTGCAGCAGGAGGTGTTGGAATTAGCCGCGTTCAAATGGTCAAGTATTTGATCGAGGAGGCTGGTGCGGATCCAAATATTCTATCCACGAATCCGCCATCAATTCCTCCTGAGGTTTATCTCCCTTACGAGGCGTATGAGAGTGGGAGATATCTAAAAGAGAATGGCTATGTGGTCGATGAAGATGTTTTAAGAAAGGTTAGCATGTGGCCATTAGTTGAAGAATCCGAGATATAACAGTGAGTGGCTATTCAGTATAAGCAGAGTTCAAGTCAATACCAGGTTCCCAAGGTACTACTACGCTTGCCTATCTGTTACAATTGTTATTCTCTTCTAGCACCTGCTACTGAAGCTATATTTCTCTACTATAGGTAGTATATTCCTCTAATGTCTAATATTATCGCCGGCTGAAATGCGATACATACTAGTTGGATATCCAACCCACCTTGCGGAATACTAGGTGGTGGCCACTTCCAAGATATATATAGCACATCGGTAGTTACGTTACAGAAACGACTTGGCTTATAGAATCATGTTAAATTGCCCCCATAAAACCACTTTTTGTCCATGTAAAATACAATCCATGTCTTTTTTTACTCAATCATCCACTTCGGAGGTGTTTCGGAGCTTAGGTTATAAGGTACACAATGTACAGGTAGACTAAGCTGAAGCTCTCCGAGTCTCCCCGCAAACCTGTTGGAGCCCTACGAGGCTTTGTGTAGAAAGTAGTCGAGCTTAGTTGCTCTTTAGTATTGTGCATGTACCACTTGTACGCTGCTGTGATGCAAGGGCGACATGAGGCGTGATGAATCTGACTAGGTACATGTAGATTCCAGCTCTCGTAATAATCTTGAAAATCACCCAAATCAGAAAGGACATTTCACCATTCGTAATTAATTTTTTTTCTGTCCTCTTGACTTCCCCGTTTCCACTTAGCGGTGCCTGTTATTCCGAAGTCACTAAACCAACCCCAGCAGGGCGACCCACCAGAATTTTCCCCAGAGCCCAGCGACATCGAACCACCTCCGAAGTTCTGACTGTACCTCTCTCTTCGGTCTGACTACAACCAACCTCTTGGCCTCTTCGTGACTGAGCAGCTTGACGAGCCTCAGACTCTGTGGGATACTCAATTGCCCTCTATTTTATTCTGCTCTTCTCGCTCTCTTCCTCTCCTCTCTAACCCCCGCCTCAGATTCCTCTCCCCCCGCAGAAATTATGCTGTCCACTCTCCGAGTTGCGAGCAGGCGAGTTGCTCTGCGCCCTGCGCGCCTGAGCCTCGCCAGCCGTGCTGCTCTGTCTACCTGGATCAACGTGCCCCAGGGCCCTCCTGTGAGTTGAAAACAAGACTGGTGATGTCTGCGTGACTCTGACTAACAATTGGGCATAGGATGTAAGTTGATCATGAACGAGGCCAGTCGAGCCTTACGCCACCCAGAGGCCGATATATACCCTCATCTACATATACCTACGAATATATACACTTCAGTTACACCGGATAGACTAACCAGAGCCTCAATTCGCATCTATATAGGCTATTCTTGGTATGACAACCCTTCACTGACGTCTGCTACCTGCCCTCTACCCGGTCGACGCAGCCATCAAGCTTCCTTTCTAAGCTGTTCAAGCCGTTCAAGCCCGACTAACGCACCTTCTCTTTAGGCATTACCGAAGCTTTCAAGGCCGACAAGTTCGAGAAGAAGATCAACCTCGGTACGAATACCCCTTCACTCTTTCGAGCGGCATCCCAGGAAACCCGCATATCCAAATGCGCCCTCTGGATTGGGCACCGCTGATTTACGGCAACGCCGGCTAACCATATTCATTGCATGGTTTTAGGTGTTGGCGCATACCGTGATGATGCTGGCAAGCCCTACGTCCTCCCCTCCGTCCGTGAGGCCGAGAAGAAGATTATCGACGAGAAGCTGAACAAGGAGTACGCCGGCATCACCGGTGTCCCTGAGTTCCCTCCCCTGGCTGCTAAGCTTGCCTACGGCCCCAACCAGGATGTCCTCGACCGTGTTGCCATCTCTCAGACCATCTCCGGCACTGGTGCCCTGCGCCTTGGTGCTGCTTTCCTCCAGCGCTGGTACTCTGGCGACAAGAAGATCTTCATCCCCAACCCTTCATGGGCCAACCACAAGGCCGTCTTCAGCGACGCCGGCCTCAAGGTCGAGACCTACCGCTACTACAACAAGGAGACCATTGGCCTTGACTTTGAGGGCCTGGTTGCCGATCTCAAGGCTGCTCCCCTGGGCAGTGTCTTCCTGTTCCACGCCTGCGCCCACAACCCTACCGGTGTCGACCCCACCCCTGAGCAGTGGAAGGAGATCTCCAAGGTCGTCAAGGAGCAGAACCACTTTGCTTTCTTCGACATGGCCTACCAGGGCTTTGCCAGCGGTGACACTGACCGTGACGCCTTTGCTGTTCGCTACTTTGTTGAGCAGGGCCATGACATTGCTCTGTGCCAGTCATTCGCCAAGAACATGGTAAGCACCGTCTTATACAATACTCTTTGTGAATCTCCATCGTCTGTATTAGGGGTATGCTAATTCATCTTAGGGTCTCTACGGAGAGCGTGTTGGTGCCTTCTCCCTGACTACCGCCGACGCTGCCGAGAAGAAGAAGGTTGATTCTCAGCTCAAGATCCTCATCCGACCCCTGTACTCCAACCCTCCCATCCACGGAGCCCGCATCGCCTCCGAGGTCCTGAGCAACCCCAAGCTGTACAAGCAGTGGCTCGGTGAGGTCAAGGAGATGGCTGACCGCATCATCACCATGCGTGCCCTGCTCAAGGAGAACCTTGAGAAGCTCGGCTCCAAGCACGACTGGTCCCACATCACCAGCCAGATCGGCATGTTCGCCTACACTGGCCTGAACGCCGAGGAGATGGAGAAGCTGGCCAAGGAGTACTCCGTCTACGCCACCAAGGACGGCCGTATCTCCGTTGCTGGTATCACTACTGCCAACGTTGGCCGCCTGGCCGAGGCCATCTTCAAGGTCAAGGGTTAAGCGTTTAAAGGAGGGGAAAAATTACATTAGAAAGGTTGGAATAAAAGGGAGAGCCATCGAATTGTTTTAGGACAGCTAGAGGGGCTTATTCAATCTGGAAAAGCAAAATTGGCTTTGCTTTAGCTGCCAGTTCACTGTGTTGTAATAGTTGATGTAACAATATGACGAAGGAATGTCTCTGATGATCACATTCTACCTCTTGCCTCCTCTGTATGCCTTTCTTTCAAGGTCTTGGATCTAAAAACAGAAAAGATAATGCACGCTATGTAAGTGTAATAAAATTAAACGAGTTTATCATCATAAATCATGAAAGTCGTAATCGGTCCATGTCTCTCTTGGCGTCTTCCACGCGCTTCCCAACGTCTTTATACAATGTGGGCACATCTCTAGACGACCTACCATCATCTTCATCTTGTGATGATTCGCTGTGAGAATACTCCTCGTGAGATTCCAGCTCGGCTTGCAGCTTCCGGGCCCTGTCCGTGATGCGTCCGTTTGCATCCTTCAGATGAGTAACGTAATGCTGTAACGCGAGTATACTCTCCGGCGTATAAACTTCCTTTCGAAGCTTCCACATTGTCTGCTCGGCCTGCTTCTCCGCCCGCTGCGCATCAAGCGAGATGTCTGACGCGCGAAGCTCCAAACTACGAGCAATGACGCCGTGCTTTGCCTCGAGAGATCGTATGAGGCAAGTCAGGCATTCTGCGAAGGTTTGAAGAAGGCTGGTGAGTGATGTGACGGTGCGTATGCGAGCTGCTTTGAGTGCTTCTTCAGCAGCAGACAGGCTAGTATTAAGAGCGGCGAAATCCTTTGGGAGAGAAGCGATGTGACGGTGGAGGTAAGTAGGATTCGTAGCAGGATGAGCAAAGCGAGCGAGACCCAAGGCAGAAGCGTGAAGATTGCACGATATCAAGTCGGCGAGATCGGGCAGCAGGGTTTCAAAGTCGGAGAGCGGCGGGCTGGAAAGCAGCAAGGTGAGCGAATCGTGGGGCAGCGTGTCGACGGCATCGAGGAATGAGGGGAGGACGAGGAGCAGGTCGAGGAGGGCCTCGGGGGTGGATTCGGCCGAGGACTGTGATTGTCGCTGCTGGAGACGCTCGCTGGCTCGGGAGAGTCTTGTTGATGTTGATGATGATGAGGGTTTGGGCTCGGGGGGCGTGGCGGTTGCGATGGCGCGTTCTAGGAGGTAGTGCTTTGCGGCTTTCTGGCGATGTTTGTCCAAGTTCTGAAAAGGGGATTGTTAATGCTGGATGAATGACGATGAAATTAGAATAATTAGCAGAAATAAGGAGAAGATGATATACTTTTTGTACCGTGGCCCTGTCCTTGGCCTCGTCGTCCTCCTTGGTCGAGCCATCAGGGTTCAAGATGGCTGTGGTGATGATGCGATAGAGCTTTGCAAACTCTGGGTTGCTCTGCAGGATCTTTTGCTCAACTGGAGGGAACATGCCTCTGCGCCAATTGAGCAACCAATCTGAATCTAATTGTCTGAATGCTCTAGATAATTATTAAATAAGCAAAGAGAAAAAGAAAGAATTGGCTTCCAGCAACTATTCTGGGAGTGCGGTATACGAGTAGCTTCATCCCCCCGCGAAAGCAGTAGCAGCCCAACTTGGAACTCAATTCAACGTGGGGTTAGCCAAAAGGGACGGCTCAGGTACCTAGGTACTTTAGCGCGTGAAAGAGCACCGCGGGGTCTCGTGACCTTGTACTCTCGTACCTAGAGAGAAAGCATTCCCGCATCGGAGCGGATCATTTAGATGTTGCGCGCCATTGGTCACAACTGTGCGACTCCAAACAGACCATTACCAAAATTCTCCAGATAGTTGGATGGAGGGGTCTCAAGGTGGTTGAATTTCATATAACCGCCCCCAATTGAGCTCACCGTTGCTGCTATAACCCCCTCCAATGGTCTTGTTATAAGATCACTCAGCAACTTCTCATTTTAAACATCTTCCCGGCACCGAGCAAAGGGGCAGTTCGGTTCACAGCAGCAAATCATGTCGTCGGCTATGCCCTCATTCAAGGCCCTTGCGGCTTCGGCCTCGAGATCAACCTCGAGAATCACATCAACACACCCCTCCCTCCGCCCTCTCTCCCAGATCCAAACTCAGCCGTCATCAAAAACAACATCCTCAACCGCCCGAGCCTTCTCAACCACAATCTCCCGGCCCACAAAGACAGTAAAACCGCACCGCCTGCCCAGCGACCTCATCCCTCCCTACCCCTACGGCGAGCGCCGCGTCTACAAGCAGTCCAACAACGGCCTCTACGGCAGCGCCCGCATCCGCTTCGGCAACAACGTCGCCGAGAAGCACAACAACAAGTCCCGCCGCTTCTGGCGCCCCAACGTCCACGTCAAGACCTTCCTCATGCCCTCCCTCGGCGCCCGCATCAAGACCCGCCTCACCCTGCGCGTCCTCAAGACCGTCCGCCGCGAGGGCGGCATCGAAAACTACCTGCTCAAGAGCAAGCCCGCCCGCGTCAAGGAGCTCGGCCCCGGAGGCTGGAACCTGCGCTGGCTGCTCATGCAGAGCCGCGCCGTCCAGCAGCGCTTCAACGACGAGCGGGTTGCGCTGGGATTGGAGCCCAGGGAGCTCGAGGACAGGGACGACATCATTCAGTATGCGCTGGATTACGCCACGCCGGGTCCTCTGAGCTTGCGCAGCCAGGCGACGTTGGCGGAGATGAGGGCTGCCTTGGACCAGACTTTTGTCTTGGGCGACGAGGACTTGGCCAATCTCGAGGGCATCGAGGAGCTGTCTGACGAGGAGGAGGAGCTGCTGCTACGGGAGCTAGATAGGGCTGAGGAGGCGGAAAGATTAAAAGGTGGAAGAGCGGAAAAGCAAAGCATTGAGGTGTAAAGACTCTCAAAATCCCTTTTTAAGAAATTTTGTATATCATTGTATGTATGTAGGAACTCATCATGTAGAATAAACCCCGCCATCCCGGAGCAAAGCAAACCACACGAAAAGAAAAGACAATTATTAATATTCCGTGTCTCGGATTTTTGAACTTGCATAGTGGATTGTAAGTGATATTGCTAGACATGAGAGGAATATAGCCATAGTAGCAGATACAGATAGGGTGATATAGCGATAATTTAAAAGTACCAAGTAGTAGTGACAGTAGCAGCAACTTCAAAAACTCGTTATATACCACCCGCTAGATACTTGGGTAAGTAAGTAAATTGAAGAATTCTCTTTACATCCTGTTCAGACATTTGAACCTCACGCAGTCGCAGGAATACTGGATAACCAATTTGAGATGCTGGCTAATATTTGCCAAAGAAAATACCTAAGATTTAAAACGCCTGATATCCTGAGCGCACAACTACAAAACTTTTTACGCCGCCACCAATCTCATGCTAAAGAAACCTCTTTGAAAAATCCCCCTACTACCTGAGCCCTCTAAAAGCGAAGGTCCCAGCCAATCTTAGGGCCAAGCCTGGGCAATTCCTCGGCCACGCTCTGCACGTCCTTGTCTCCTCTGCCGGAAAGGCAGATGACCAGGTCCTCATCCTTCTTCATCGTCTTGGCCAGCTCAATGGCACCGTAAATTCCGTGAGCCGACTCCAACGCAGGGATGATACCCTCCAGCTGGCTGAGAAGTCTGAAACCGATAAAAGCGTCAGCGTCAGTTGCGGCAATGAACTTGGCTCGCTCAGCATCCTTCCACGAGCTAAGCTCGGGTCCGACACCGGGGTAGTCGAGACCAGCAGAGACAGAGTGTGTCTCAATGATCTGGCCGTTCTTGTCCTGGAGAACGTAGGTGCGGACTCCGTGAAGAACACCCTTTGATCCACCGGTAAGAGTAGCGCTATGTCTGGCTGTGTCGACACCATCACCACCAGCCTCAACACCCAGAAGCTTGACTGTAGGGTCGTTGGCAAATGGGTAGAACATGCCAACGGCGTTGCTGCCTCCACCAACGCAGGCAACAACAGCGTCGGGGAGCTTGCCTCGCATCTCCATCATCTGCTTCTTGGTCTCGTCACCAATCACGGACTGGAATGTCCTCACAATGGTAGGGTAGGGGTGAGGTCCAATGGCGGATCCGATGATGTAGTGAGTGGTCTCGAGGTCAACAACCCAGGCACGGAGAGCCTCGTTGACGGCATCTCGGAGAGTCTTGCTTCCAGCTTCGACGGCAACAACCTTGGCACCAAGCAGTCTCATTCTGAAGACGTTAAGAGCCTGTCGACGGACATCCTCCTGTTCAATAGTGTCAGTCGCATAATTTCCTCAAATTTATTCTAGGGGGATTGAATCTTACAGCTCCCATGTAAACTGTGCACTCCATGCCGAATTTGGCACACACAGTAGCAGTGGCAACACCGTGCTGGCCGGCTCCAGTCTCGGCAATAATCTTGGTCTTTCCCAGACGTCTAGCCAGGAGCAGCTGTCCGAGGGCGTTGTTGATCTTGTGGCTACCGGTGTGGTTCAGATCCTCTCGCTTGAGCCAGATGTTGGCACCGCCGCAGTGCTCGGTAAGGCGGTCTGCCAGGTGGAGGCGAGAAGGTCGTCCCATGTAGTCGTAGTATGATCGGTACTCCTCCCAGAACGAGGGATCGTCCTTGATCTTGTTGAAACCTTCCTCGAGTTCGGACAAGCAGTCCATCAAACTCTCGGGGACATACTGGCCACCAAACTCTCCAAATCGCTCGGGGATTTTGCCGTGGAGAGCTGCCAACTGAGCTACCAAAGCGCTGTCTTGCTCTGCCGTGATGCGGTCATCGTCAGTGACAACTGCATTGACAGAGACGGAATCTGAGCTGGCACCCTGGTTGCCAGGGGCGTCCTGAACCAAAGTAACTTCATCCTTGAGGACAGCAGGTCGAGAGTCGCGGCCGCAAAGATAGGCGCAGTACTTCTCAACGTCGGCGTCGTGCTGGCCAGAAGCGGACTTCTGAATGGTAGTAATAATCTGACTGCCGACAACGACACCATCGGCGATAGCGGCGACGCTCTGGAAGTGTTCGTGGGTGCTGACACCGAAGCCGACGGCTGCCGGCTTGTTGCCGCTGTACTTCTTAACTCGGCTGAGGAGATCGGGGAGTGCGGTGTTGAGAGATCCGGTAGCGCCGGTGACACCCTGTCTTGAGACAACGTAGATGAAAGAATCTGCGAGCTGGCAAAGAATTTTCATACGGGTATCTGAGGTTGCAGGAGCGATCAAGGGAACATATGAGAGGCTAATATTGAAGTAATTGATTAGCAATTGTTTCAATGGAATGAAGAAACAGAAGTCATAATGAGGATTAGCAAACTCACTGGCCCTTGGTGCAGAGCTTGCGGAAGGAAACGGCCTCCTCCGGGGGCAAGTCGACGACAATGAAGCCATTGACGCCAGAGGTTTGGCAGTCCTGCAGCAGACGCTCCTCTCCGTAGCTGAGAAGGGGGTTGTAGTAGCCCATGAGCATGACGGGAGCCTTGAGGCCGCGAGCTCTGGCCTCCTTGACCATGCCCAGAGTCGATTCGATGCTCACGCCATTTTGCAGCGCAATCTGCATCGCACAAAGTTAGAAAAGAGCTGCAGCATATTTCTCTCGACTTCTTCGTACCGTGTTTGCAGTCTGAATGGTCGGTCCGTCAGCAATGGGATCCGTGAAGGGAGCGCCGAGTTCGAGGACATCTGCAGCAATAATTAGCACCAGCTCTGACTCCTCATCCATCTGCTTTGCGCCCAGACTCACCAGCTCCTCCCCTCTCCATGGCCAGCAAGATGCCGGGCGTGTCTTCCGGTCGAGGGTATCCCGCAGTCACATACGTGACCAGCGCCGGCTACAAGTATCGAAGATCCAATGTCAGCAAATGCCATCATCTCATCACCCCACGTTGATACCCCGCGGTAAATCAGTCATAGCTAGGGATGGGCAGAAAGAAGTACGAACCCGGCCCTGCGCCTTGCAGCGTTGAAAGGTCTGCTTGATGGCTTCCATGATGTCTCGTATCGTCTCTGTGTCGCTTCAAGTATCCAATTCACTCAAGTCGATATCGAGTCGAAATCTGCAGTGGCAAAGGGAACCGACGGCGTTTTTAAGCAAGAAACAATTCTGATGCCCGCTGCCCGATTTCCGGAAGAATGCGGTCCGCCCCTCCATTTGCCTCTGCGGCAGGCACTAAGAAAATAGCACCTGCATGAAGCCCCGCCTCCCGCAGCTGCAGCTGCAGCCCAGCCCGGACTTGCCCAATGCGGCAATACCCTGCAAGCGTTTGGTACAGTAGATGCGAGATGCCCTTCCGATGGGCCTCACATGCGATGCAATGCAATGTACTATTAAAGTCCGGAGTCCGGAGTACATACATGTCGGTATATGCACATAATACCCGTACTTGCTCCTAGACAACACGGAGTCCGAATCAGGGAGCTAGTATTGCATTTCTTACTATTATTATTACCACGTTGTGACATTTACTACTTGCCATGGACATGACATACTTCCGATCTGACAAAAGGTCGCCACCAAATAAACGCCTCTTTTTGACACCTGTAATGTCACTGGTAAGCTTAGTCGTAGTCGTGGTCGTACATTTCCAGTCAAGTATGACTCAAAGAACTCAATCAAACATCTACTCAATCACATTCATAAGCTTATTCGATCCGAATTCAATGCGGAGATTCTTATTTAGGTTTTGCAACTTTGCCAATCTCTCTAAAGATGAAAATACATGAAGCCAAAAACCATCCATCCAAAGATGCGTGAGATATCCCCTGACGCCGACCTTCTATGGTCCTTAAAACGCTTAACCATTTTACTAACAATATTTTTCTCTTTTTTTCGTATGCTTCTTTTCACCCTGCTGAGCCAGCTCTAGCCCGAGCTATTACTTATAATTCCAAGAAATTAAACATGACATCTCTCCCCTTTCCCAAATCGTACTCCAACCACAAGCCCCCTAATTCGCCTGAACCAACACTCATCAAAAGGCATTCTTTTCATTGTAGCCATCATACGGATTGTTGCTTCTCATGTTCGGCCTTGTTGGGCTCGCACCGTAAACAAACTTCTCGTTATTTGCATCCCTCGCTGAGTTGCTGCCCCCAACCGCACCCGAAGAAGAAGAAGCCGTTGGCTCCCACGGGGGTGGAGGGTCTCGAGACCAAGACGACCGCGCAGAAGGCGCATTAGAAGTAGGACGTGCATTCTCCTCCTGCGTTGGGTAGCGGATGCCTCCCTCCGCACGGCTGCGCTCGTCCGTGTGCAAGCCCACAAGGGTCTGAATCACACCAATCAAGACAACAATCACGTACACAAGGAAGATGCCCAGGGAGATGAGTGCTTCCTGCACCAGGTTGCTATGCAGCCAGTTGGTGACGTGGTCGACGGCTCCGCTGACCTCATCGGCCGAGGCGGATGAAGGCGAGGAGAGGAAGCTGTGCAAGCCCGAATCGCCAGCCAGAGAGCTGTTGGCTCCCGCGCTGAACGTGTCGTTGGGGAAGAGAGGGAGGTCAACGTGAGCGTGGTCGTGGACCCACGTCAGCCCCTTTTGCACACTCTCAATCTTGAGCCCAATGACACAGTGAAGAACCGACTTGATGGGCCCCAGAAGAATGGTGCCGTTGAGCGCAGCGTCCAGCCCTTCCTGCATCTTGTCCACAAACACGTTGATTGTATCGTTGACCGCCTGCGTTGCGTTGCTGACGTAGCCGAAAAGATCATTGTTAATCTCGTCGTTGAGATCTGTAATGACACCGTTGGCACTCGCGGCCCAGGAATCAGAAACGTTCCGCAAGCTATCGACGACGTTTTCCGCAAATGCCCCGACTTCTTGAGTCAGTGCGGGTGTCTTCTTCTGTACAGACTTGAGGAGAATGTATTGGCATAGGCATGCAAAGAACCCAGAAAGGGCAAGCGACAGGACGAACAAGGCAGCCGGCGAGGTGGCATATGCAATGCACCAGCGGACCAGAATCTGCTTCTTGGCGCTCATATTCTTCGTGAACCGAATGCCGTATGACGCAGTGTAGGGCCGAGAAGCGATGTAGATGACGTCCATCGGGTCCTGCTGACCCTGGTTGACGAGTTTGGCGTGCTGCTTCTGCTGCCGCCAGCGACGAATCTCCAGCCACGCCATGGGAATCATGGCGCCCACCGCCACCAAGGAGAGAATAACAATGAATGCCACACGAGCCTTGGACACCATCTCCTGCAAGTTGGTGAAGAACCGGTTCAGCGAGTCGTTATCAGAGCAGAACGTCAGTTCCTGCAACTCGGCACGAGGGAAGGCGCTTTTGTTGAACTCGTATTTGCCATAAGCCTCGTCCAAGGCTTCGCGCAGCTTCTCAAAGGGATACGAGATGGCAGTCTCGGTCAAGTTTTGAACCTCCTCAAACGTAGGGAGTTTGTCGTTGAGCTCCTGAACGCCGCTGACGAATCCTGTCGAATTCAGCTGGAAATCCTTGAGCTCGTCGATGGGTTTCGTAAAGTTGACTTTGGGAATTGCCGAAATCAAGCTGCCAAAGACTGAGTCTTCAATGCTGGATGTCATGTTTGTGATGGCCTTCTGCAAGGAATTCGCAATCTTTGAAATATCAGTGACAGTGCCGTTGATTAGGTGGTTGAATGCTTCTGTCGCATCCGCGGTGACGTTGGCAACAACATCGAGGCTCCCGTGTATCATGGCCGTGACAAGACACGTGTATGTGGCCGTCAAGAAGTTGATGTAAAAGATGATGATGTTCTCGACGCCGCTAATCACCATATCGAGCAGCTCCACCATGCCGTGGACGCTCTTTTCGACACCCAAGGCAACAAGCTCGTTGACTCCTTGAGAGAGATAATGAGGCATGGAAGCCATGGCGCTGCCTACGCCTTCGACTTTGTCACAGGCAGCAAGAGCCTGCACCTCTGCATCAGCGAGGTTCTCTCGTAGCTGGGCTATTAGAATGACGGTGCGAGCCAGGACAATGATAAGGAGGACAGTCCACCGGTTGATCCATATCTGTGAAAGACGGGACCGAAGACTGAGATAGGGCGTGATGTATGGAGCCGTATCTGCGCGCGGCTCTATGGATCCTTGGGGTCTTGACGGATCGAATGAATCGACTCGAAGAGTCTCTGGAACATGAGGGAATGGCGGCGGATTTTCGCCAATTCGAGTAGAAGACATCTTGGGCCGATGGATGCTGAAGAGTAGAAATCGTGATATATCGAAAGAGACGACAGATGGTATTAAAGTTGGTAATGAAAGTTGTGATGCTCGTTACGGCCGGCCGCTGAATATAAAAAACCGAAGGAAAGTAGTAGAAGAAACGACGAGAGTAGAAGAAAAGTAAAAAGAGTACCCGAGGAAAGGAAAAGGAAAAAGATTGTACCAAAGGAAAAATAGACAAAAGAGACTGAACAGAAGGAAATATTATAGCTATTCACTCATCATGATTCAATGACGCGCGAAAACCGTGAGGAACAAAGCCTTTAAGAACAATAAGGCGCAGCAGCGCACGACAATAAGAAATTCACTGCAAAGAGGGGCCAAAGTGAACGGCAACTGACACAACAATGTTCGGCAAACAAGGATCAAAGCCGAGCGCATATTTTCACACACAGACAGTACTTTGCAAACATGGGCTTTTCTTTTTCCCAATCGGAGAGATTCAGAATCGCTGTCCGGAGGCCGTCGATTCGACAAGAGATGCTGCATCTGCCATGCTGCATGTGGATCTGTCTAAGCGCCAGTCAAGGCTTCATCAGCCAGTCACAGCTCGCGATGCCACCGCAACAGGCACAACCTCAGACTTTGCGAGACCAATTCAGATCTAGCCAAAAGGCCGTCATTCATGATCCGCAGCAGGGTTGCCGTTTGGTTTGTTTTGGCGCGCAGCTCATCAAGGCCAGCCAGGGATTTGCTTTGGTCAAGGCAGCAAACACCAAGAAGCGGCGGACGAGAGAAGCGCCCACCACCCAAAAAGCCAGACGAAACACCGCCTCTATGGCGACAGCAATGACGTAGAGAGAAAACAAATTGACTGGCCACGCGCGAAGCTTGGCAAATCGAAAAATGTTTCCCGCTCACCAAAAAAGCTCCGAACATGGCCTCACGAGATGCGCGCCCAAGTTGCCTCCCCAAGCAGCGGCACGTCACGAGGAACACTTCGTATTCAGACGCAGCATCACGGACAATTTCCCTCTCTTTCCATCACGCGTTATTCGCGGTCACTCCACAAAACGGAGTTTGCAACACGTAAAAAAAAAAAGAAACGAGGATGTCTTGATCATCAGGTTACCCACGGAGAGCACAAGAACTTGGACTTGTAGCAGTGGTTGAGAGCTCTGGTCCAATGGATAGCCGCGCAACAGCGTAAGCAGAGCTTATGTAATGCTCTCAGGCACCCAGGCGACCCATAGTCGTACGGGGCCGTACAACTGTACGGGTCGCTTAGTCAGCAAAAGCCCGCTATAACAACCGCTGTAACTTTCCTTCTAGCTGCCCCCTATAGCTATCTTCTTTACAACCCCGCTATCATGGATTCAACCTCCTTTCCTCCCGAGCAAATCTATTGATCTAGGGAAGACCTAGAGCTTAATTTAGATTATTACGCAGCAATTAGTAGTTATAAGTAGATTACTCGAAGGTCTCGCTATATTTAATACGCTAATTAATGGAAATTAGTATATTTGTGCAACCAATTTCGCAAAAGTTACTAATTTTTAATTAACATTAGCGGTAACCTTCCCGGTATCAGCTGGGTTATTTAACATTAAACAGAAGCTCGATTTTGCAGCTATAACCACCCAACTAAGCCCAGCCTATAGCTAAGCTAACCGCTAAGCCAACCGCTAAACCTACAGCAGCTATAGCACTTACCAAGCCCAGTGTAAAGTAAGCTACAGTAGCTATAGAAGAGGATAGAGGTATTAGAAAAGCTACAGCAGCTGCTAAAAGAAGAGGATTTAGAAGGGGAATTAAAAAGGCAGCTGGAAAAAGAGCTAAAAAAAAGCTGGAAGAGTAGCTGAAAAAGCAGCTGCCTACCTGTAGTAAATGCTATTTAAAAGGCTATAGAAGGGGTGTAAAAAAGTGTACGTTGTAAGATAAAAGCAGTAGCCTAGCTATAGGGGGCAGCTAGAAAGGAAAGTTACAGCGGTTGTTATAGCGGGCTTTTGCTGACTAAGCGACCCGTACAGTTGTACGGCCCCGTACGACTATGGGTCGCCAGGCACCCATCTGATGAACGGGATGGAAATTGTAGGACGGGCTCTTGGTAGCACTGACTTGGTTTCAAGTCCAGTGTTTCGGGTCATTTGAGCAAGTTCTTCTATGGAATGTTCATAATACTCACCGCTTCTCAAGTTTAGAAGAGGAGAGCTCCAGAGGCAGCGGGCCCTGCCATAACCGCCCAATAAGCGCCGGGCGAAGCGCCCAGTGTATCGACCCTCACTTACACATACCTCACATGTAATCAAAGGACCAAGTGCTCTCGCGCGAATTGTTCTGCCTATTTATACATGGGATTCGCCACGCTGTTTCTCTCTTAGAGTATTTACTCACTCCCCCATTCATAACAGCCCGCCACGGTGCATCACCGCCTCTACAACAGCGATTAGACACCATTAATTACTACGCAATCACATACAGGGCCTAGCAAACATTGCAAGCTCAGATGACAAGATACTATATAGCAATAACGTGCTCTTCGTATTGAATTCAATAGGGGAATAGGAGGCTTGTATGAAGCCTTGCATTAAATCATTTAAATCAGGAGCATATCGTTCGAAAACGCTTCACAATTCATTCACTCCCCACCCGACCTCTTCGGGTCATTCATTAATCGCCCACTGTAAATTTAAACATCAACGTCCTTGTTGGCACCAACGACGACATCTTCAATAGTCTCGTCGGAGAACTTGAGATCCTCCTCGATAGAGACGTGGTCCTTGATCTTGAGGAAGACCACAGGGGCGGCCAGGAGGAGAGATCCGGCAAGGACACCCCAGGTGGCGGCGAACATGGTGATGTAAGGCTTGCCAAGACCGTCAAGGCGCCAGAAAATGGCAGCACCAACGGACTGGAAGGACTTGTAGAAACCTATCATGACCCAGTTAGCAAATATGTCCACTTAAAAAAACTCTTTGAAAAGCCTGTGTGAGGATTGAAAACTTACCAGCCATATTGGCAGTCTTACGGCCAGAGTTGGACAATGAACCCATCCACCAGTAGATGTTGGTCTGCCAGATAGCATCGTAGAAGCCGTAGAAGAAGTACAGGAACATGGGGCCAATGAAGAGCTTGCCGCCATCTTCCCAGTCAACCTTCTGAGATTCGTAGTCGGGCTGGGAAACGACGGAGCGAGGAGGCTGCATCTTCTGCCAGGCATATCCACCACCCCAGATGGCAAATGTGAGGATGAAGAGGAAGACAAAGGAGGCCTTGGCACGGGTGCTACGGCTGACGCCAGTGTAATCCAGAGCAAAGCCGTTGATGACGGCACCGATGATCTGGGCGAGCCAGTACAACAGGTTGTTGAGGGATCGGGTGCGGATGTTGAAGGCGGCGGCGTTCATGTCGTTGTTCTGGTAGGTGTAGAAGATGTTGGAGGCGAAGAACATGGGGAAGAGGAGGAGAACATAGGGAGCGTTGTACAGAGTCTCCCAAAGACCCTTGAACTCAGAGGTCCACGAGGGGTTCTTCATCAGGACGATCTTGGTGCCATCCTCACGAATGACCTTGTCAGCGTCAAGCAGGAAGAAGCAGAGGACCAAGCCGAGGAACATGAGGACGATGAAAGCAGCATAGGTGCCATCGCCGACAGTTCCACTGTGGCTGTGGATGTTTTGAGCAAGAGGAATCTACAAACGCAAAGTCAGTATCAAGGAGTTGCCAAATTTTCAAGTACAGGGGGGGTAATGAGAAGAATAAAGGACGTACCAGAGAGCCAATGACGGCACCCAGGTTGAAAATGATCCAGAAGGTGGCAATGTAGCGACCCTTCTTGTCCTCAGGAGGGTAGGACATCATGACAGCACCCTGGGCGGTCCAGAGCAGACCAGCGCAAACACCGAGGAAAGCACCGGCGAAGATGACGAAGCCAATGTTCTTGTTGTGGTTGTAGCTGAGGAAAGAGGCGCTGTAGATGCAGTATCCGAGACCACCAAAGCCGAGAGTGAGACGGAGACCAAGACGGTTGGCAAAAGTACCAGAGAAGAAACCAACGACGGCGAAGGTGCTGTAGAGGGCGACACTGGAGTGGTCCTGGGCCGTGGGGTCGACCTGACCACCACCTCCCAGACCAGTCAAGGAGTTGTACATGCCGGGGCAGAGGAAACACACGAGAGCGACCAGCACGAGCTGGACTCTGGGCGAGGCATAGTAGATCTCCCTACCGAAGATCTTGTGGCCCTTGTAAATCCATCCGGCAGGCCGGTCATGAAACTCGTTCTGGGCAGCCGCATAGGAGTCGACGGGGGCGACATCCGAAGTGGCAGGCTCCGCAACGTGCTTCTCATCATCAGCCATGGTGAAGAAGTGGCTCTTCTTTCCGAATTGATGTTCTGGAAAGGCTTTTTTTCTTTTCTGAAAATTGTCGAAGGGGGCCTCGTACTGATGAAAGCTCAGTAGAGGTTGACGCTCAATGGGAAACGGAGCGTTCTGTCTGTGGGCGCGTGTTCCAAGTCCGAAGCCGTGGAACCGAGGCGACAATTGGGAGCGGACAGTGAAGAAAGAAGGCTCAAGCAGATCCAGAATTGAATCCGGGGGACCTGATGATATATGAAGGCCGCGCAGATCTGACGGGCAATGCTTGGAGGCTAGTATCGGCAGGGCTACCCCATCCCAATTGCTCCAGGGGACGGTACAAACAAAGTCCAGGTTGCTTAGCTGCTAGTACTCCGTAGCCCTCGAGCAACCACTTGCAATTGCTCGGCGCCAAGTGGATGGACGGATGGACGGCGAGCGCTAGGTTGGTGCGGAGACAGGACAGGCTGGGGATCAAGGGACCACAAGTCACACCACAATCGCCGTACAAGTACTCCTCACACAGGACAGGCAGTACTTGTTACGATACGATTCCTGCACGCGGATCAAGGTGTGAGTGCCCCGTAGTCCAGTACCTGTATGTACGAGATAGGAGTCAACAGTAGCGGCGGCAGCAAAAAAGTAACACGGTACCTACTTTTGCTTGGTCCGTAACCTAGCCTCGCCAAGTGCATACAACGTGGATCCCGGGGCGTTGGTAGCAGCCAAGGGAAGGGCGGCCAAATACGCAGAAGGTGGATAAGACAAAGGTTGCATCACAAGCTACGTGACAATCAGGAATGTGGGAAGGGCGCTGACTAGTGCTCGTACAGGCCGGTAGTACAGGTAGTACGGACGAGAGTCGAGTCGAGTCGACGAGAGAAACGATAGCAGCGAGGCAACGGGAAGCCTAGCCAGAGCCAGAAATAACAGAGACGACCGGGAGAAAAGAGGCTTTGCTAATAAGGTTTTTTCTCCGACAACGGTGTGTGCGGCTGTCGCTAGCCAGATACGAGACAAGGCATTGATTGATTGGCATGTGGTCTTGTGTTTTTGACCGACAAACACGACATCCTGCTAAGAATAGACATTCTCTTTATCCCCGAGCTCGGAAGGATGTCATGACAAGTAACGAGGTTGCTGCTGATATGATATCGAGATACGGGCATCATCAGCATCCTCGTCCTCTGACAACACACGGATGGACGGATGGCATGATACGAAGCGACCGGCTAGGCAAGGCGAACAAGCGGCCTGCATGCGTCCACTCCGTATCTCAGGCGGAAAAAAGGTCGTCCGTCACAAGACAAAAGAGGAATGTATAGACAAAGAAAAAAAATAGAGGGGAAAAATAAGAGCAAAGAGGCCAGGGTCTGGCCACGCCACGCTACTGTGATGTTTTTTGATGAGCGAGGATCCGTGAGGTGGGGCGCCACTCGGCTATGCCGCCACAACAGCACGCGACTTGTATGAAATGCCAGTGAGTCGATTCTCATGAGAAGAGATTCGTATTGTGTATGAAGAAAGGAATACTGTAGGATCGAGAAAACGTGTGTGCCGTTACGGTCGTCCGAGGGGGAGGAGGAGGGCTATCACAGAGGTACCAGTACTCACTCAGCACAGACAGTATGCAGGCCAGACATGGGGTGGCAGATAGCAAGCAACCTTCTGGCGATCTCTGCAGATTGGACGCCTCTGTTGGATTCCAGCAGCGAGCGCCGTGGGCACCGTACGTTGGCCCAGAGTCAGAGGCAATGCAACCCATGTCGCGTCTGATATTGCTCTTCCTGCAGTGAGGTTGTGATTCCGCCAAACGACGTCCTTGCGACCAATGCGTGCTAGCAGCAGATGTAGACCTGCACTCTTGGGGCAGGACCCGAGCAAGGGAACAAGGGAACGTTCTTTGAGGCCCGTCCTCCCCACGGCGTGGCTTTCTCCTTTAGATTCGGAGGGTTTTAGGCTTCTGGCTGAGGGTGTGGTGGCATGGCTCAACGGCTTCATTGGGTGGCGTCGCAGTTTCGGTTGGAACAGCCATCGACCGTTTCTGCATCTCCAGTCCCCGGATTCCACACCCCATGCCCTGTTGAGTCAGTGTACTCGTCCAGTAGGTACTCGTATATACGGCGTACGAAGTAACGAGGAAAGCATCATGTCATTTTCCCTCGCTTCTCGCCGGCCCTTGGCTTTCTCTCGCCTCCCAGAGACCGGTTTCGACAGCGATAATCCCCTGGCCGCCTCGCAGGCTCGTCACGCTACCAATCCCTTCCCTCCTCCCCCGTATCGACGGCTACTCTTCGTATCTTAGCCATCAGATGCACAGACAGACAGGCACATAAGCTGAAGGGGGGCCACACCCAGTCATCAGACAATGTTCCGGGGAAAATGATTTAAAACAGAAGCCCTCTGGCAAACCCCAGGCCTCACCAGCCAAATGCTCTTGTCAGCTCGCGGATGAAGGCCCGAATGGCCCCAGCAGCTGGTTGGTCTGCGGCAGTCCTGCCCAGATGCCCAGATCGAGGCGTCCGCCACCGCCCCCAAACGGGCATTAGCGGCTTGGTGGCTGACAGTCCGCGACCCTTTGGTTCGCTTTTCCAATGGGCTAATCAAGAGATGTGCCGTGGTCAAGCAATTAATCTCCAGCGAACTGCGCCTGAGGAGGGGAAAATGTCCGGGGCGGGGCGCGCTTCGGCATGGGAGAAGACAAAAAATGGATGAGAAAAGCGGCTAGACGCTTGATAGAGGCTGCATGCTGATTCAGGGCAGAATTGGAGGCGGTCGCTTCTTCTTCGGTTATCAGATCCGGTTCATTCACCCACAGCGGATGAGACAGACCCGGATTTCTAGCACCACCATCTACAGTATCTTCCCACTGTCCTCGTGTCTAGGACATGCTATTCTCGTTACGATACGGACACTAATACTACAGTACAATGGCGAGCTAGTCAACGTGAGAGTGAAAATGTCTGGCATCGCCCACCAGCCCTCCGAAATCCTTCTCGGGCGCTTCTCGATCGCACCAACGCCGCCACAGCACGCTTGCCAAGGGCAAATGGGTCACCCGCCTGCGAGAAGCCGAAGCGCCATTGACTTTTTCTGTGGCACAAGAAGCAAAGGAGATCGTTTTTAAAGTTGGGTCTACCCCATCCATGTAACGTTCCCTCGTCCCGTCTCTCTCCATCAAGCTGTCTACGAGTTAAGTAGTCATAGGGGTTAGGGAGCCTTGCCGGGGCGCTCTCAGCTGACTAACTTTTACGACTTCCAAAACCGAGCTTCTGTGATCCGTAATTTCCAACGACCATGAATCCGAGATCTCGCTCCGCGATCAGGAAACCCAATCTCAGCTCGGGTCGTCAGTAACCGCTAGAGGCTTGTCCTCCTGTCAGTTGACGGGATGAGCCAATGTTACAAGTATATGCAACTGCATGCAAGCGAGAGAGATTAGCCCCTCCCTTCCTGTTGGGCATCGCCAAGAGCTGGCTCGTGACAGTTGTAACCAGCTAATGAATTCTTGGCCAACAGAGGATTGTGTTCTACTGTACTGTAGACCCCTCCACACTCATTGCTATCGCGGGGCCCCAGCTCTCCCCATACCAACATGTTTGGAGCAGCGGCACGAGTAAGTACCTGTATGGAGTAATTGCGTGTAGAGGTAAGGTTAGTAGTAATAATTAGTACCAAGGAACCGAGGCATCACCAACGCAAAACACCCCAAAAAACAAATCAAGTTGTTATGCTTCATCCAATATTCCCATCCAATCTTTCACCCTCTTCTTCTTTTGGGCATCAATCTCCTCTCTCTCAACAGCGTCTTCACCAAAACTCCCAGAACTTGCCTAGCCGCGATTTTCTGTCACAATACCCACCTCTCCAGCGCCACCCACCACCCACCTCCCAGATTCTAACCGTGCAAAGCTCTGCATCTCCAAGCCAGGGAAAGCGATCCTACACATGCACGCGCTACCGTTATCATGTGGTGTGGCCCGTGATTTACAGTATCTCCATGTACAAGTATATCCATACCGTAGCAGTGCTCGTAGGTACAGTACAAGTACCCAGAGATAGACACAGAGAGAGGCTCCGTACGGGGTCCTCGGTAGCCGTCAAAGGTTATCTAACAATCTAATTCCTGTACTGTACACACCCTCTGCGCTCCGTTCACGTATGGATATGGTCCATATAGCCAAGAAACTAGTAGTTCTAAAGAAATGTTACATCCGCCTCAAAAGACCAACAAAACACACGAGTATACTTTTTTGTACATTACGTACACGCCACTCAATCAAAATGAACGCACCATCCAGCAGATACAGGTAGATAGAAGATAGTAAACGATAGGAAACCACTCGTCAACGCTGCTGTAATTGTCAAATATAGATAGATAGCGAATAGATTGCCCATGCATGCATCATCATCTCTACCTACCCTCACAATCCTCACAGCTTATCTCGCAATCACTCACTCACTCCCCTTGCCGTTCCGTTTTCACTTATCAACTCCAGTTCCCAAAAAGCAACAATCCCAGAGTTCCACCAACCGTTCAAAGCACGTTACCTAAAAACTAAATCCTCCTCCCTAACCCGTCTCTCGGCGCCAAGTCTCACACGTTTGATTTAAGGTTCCCTTCTCCCGGCCGCTGGCGCTTCTTGCTTCTGAGGGGCCTGGGCCTAAGCCCAAGGCGATACCCCGGAGAGACAATAGAAACAAGGGCTAACATGTGGCCAAGCATTTCGACACGTCTCCATCTCCATACCCTTTGTCCTTGTCCTTGTTCAAATGTACTATACGTTTCATCCCACCACCTTCACTTACATGGCCCTGCGTTTTCCATGTCCGCCACGTGCATTGGGTTACATCTTTCATGTGCATCGCCATCTCAGCGCTGCCTCGCTCCTTGTGACACATGCTTAAGCGCCGATATCAAAGTTACCATGGTCTAAGCTTGTCTAGTAGCTTGCAGTCTTCACCACGGATTCTTTCAGCTCCTCCCTTGTTTGTTTACTAACATGATATCAAATTTCGTTTCTCTTTACTCTACCTTGGTTTAATTTGCCATCCGATACAGATTCTAACTCCATGTACGCAAAACCTTCCATGCCCACAGCGCCCACCTCATCCCTTCGTGACGCCGTCCCATGACCGCTTTAGCATGTTCGCGTTCCGCAATTCTTCCCAATAATTCGCAAAAAAAGGACAGATCATGTATCATCTCAATCAATAGGACTTGCTCAAAAATTAGGCCCTTTTGTGTTCCAACGCCCGTGCCACCCGATATAAAACGAAAGCAGTCACCAACTCCAGTACCGCCACCCCGTCCCAACGAACGAATTTCAAGAAAGAAAGAAAAAACAACAAGTTATATCATGTAACGAGGCAGTAAGAGCGAAATAGCACGCCTCCACAACTCTCTCTCGTATTCAATAAACCCCATACATGAGGTGAACGGACACAGTCGTATGTTCAGAAGACCTTGTCTAAAGCGAAGCCCTTAATACCGTTATAAGGGCTCTTCTTTGTTCGCTCGCTCTCCGCCACAGCAGAAACAAAGTCGCTCAGATATATATGAGTTTGCAATGCTGATGAGAGCCCAAAGGCTAAGCGTTTGCATTTCAGGAGTTAAAAGAGAAATTAACCAGAAACAATGACGGGGTATCAAAATCAAATGTAAGTAGCTTTGTATATGTGCGTGGAGACCATGTAGAGTTTTTGGCAATGTCGTTCCCTCCGGTGGCCAATCAAGATTCGGGTGGAGCAGGGGTGAAAGACAAGAGCATTTCTATGAAGGCGTCGAGCTCTGTCCACCGCGCGTCATCCAGCCAAAAAGATCGGTTCGAGTAGAGGGGGCTGCTAATGTCGCAGCTGCAGCCGGTGGCTCGGAGTCGCGTTTCAATGATGATTCGCGAGGCTCCAACAAGAGACTCTTTCGATAATATGTCACCTGAACATTCCCCTGGTCTCCATCGCGGATGAGCTGAAATTGCGCGGATAGCCATTCCTGCATATCAGGCAGCTCCGTCAACCTGTAGGGGATTTGAAACCGCTGGAGCTCGCCGATAATCTTGGCTGTCCGAGTGTGCTTGTCAAAGTTAACAACAGTCAAGCCCTCCGCACTGTCGCCCTCGGTTACTTGCTTTGTTGACGCATTGCCAATATCGACAAAGGTCAAGTCAGTCAAGTACATGCCTAAGAAAGGGAGACAGGGAGGAACGTGATTTTGCAGCTTGGCGCGGAGAACTTTGTTGTTCTGTCCCGGCTCTACAATGTCCTGTAACTGGCGGAGGCTGTCTTTCCGCTTCTGTGAGATGGTATCCCAAGTTTTGCGCAGGCGGCTAATGGTGCTGCTATTGAGGGTGCAGATGATGGACATCAAGCCATCGTAATTGTTGAGTTCGAGGAACTGCTGTGCAATCTTGATCCACTGCTTGATGACGGCCGCACGCTTCTTGAGTTCTGTATGATGAAGAATCGTTTCGGCGACCATGTTTGATAAGTCGGTAGATAGGGAGGACATGGCTTTGACGTTGGGAGCATTCACTCCGCCCTTCTTCATCCACTGAGAGGCCAAAAGCTCTTCGGGTAAGATGGAGCAGAAAATGTTCATCTGCATAATGGTCAATTGACGAGCGAGCTCCAGCGGATCAAAGTCGAGTATGGTTGGCGAAGCGCTGCCAGATTTGAACGACTGCAGCATGTTCTGCTGACCCTTTGAAATGATGGAAGAGGGAAGGGGCTGCTCCGTAGGCACATATTGGCCAATGGCCGTGCTTGTCTTACCCATAGAAGAGACAAGCCGAGGCACCAGCGCGCCTTCGCCCGACACACGATTCGCCAGTTCCAGCAGTCGGGAGCCGGCAGATGGTAAGACGGCATTAAGCCGATCCTCTGCAAAGGGGATGATAATCGCCAGTGCTTCACGGTCGGCGTTATCACGCCAGTGCGATTCAAGCCAGCCCTTGAAAGCATTATATACTCGCAGGCGGACGGGGCCTGAGGTTTGTGGCGATTCCTCTGCGTATTCGAATCGATCGATGAGCGCCTCCGTCAACTGCACGGGGGTGCAAAATAGCCTGAAGGTCAGGAAAAATGTTGAAACGAATGTGGCATCGGGAGTTGCCTCATGTGTGGTCAACCGTTCGACCAACGCCGGGAGCGTACCACCTGTCACTTGACCCTCTTTGTTAAAAACCAACTCATGTGCATACGTCTTCATTAACAGCTTGGATTCAGCTTCATCAGCTTCCTCGGTGGGAATCGAGTGAATGGAGCTTCCCGTAGTGCTCAGCTCGGATATAGAAGGTTGGCTCCGGGGAACCATTGTATGATCGGGAGTAGTGGCGCGTGTCGAGGTCTGAGACACTAGGCTGACTTCTGAGTCCCGGCTCATGTATGTTGTGCTGCTTCCAGCACTGGAACCAGCCATGCTATCAAAGGAGGAATGGGGATCCTGGTCCCGGGCAGAGCTGCTTTCGATTGTGCTCTGATGCTCTCTGGGCATAGGAGTAGTGGTAAGCTTTGGTAGTTGGGGGAGTGTTCGGCCAATAGATGTGGCAGAAGATGCCGGACTGGATACAGTTTCTTCTGCTACCGAAGAGGGCCGGGACGTCTTGGGAGATTGATTCTGGGGAGTGGACTCTTCGTCAGGCTGGCTGTCAGGGACTCGAGGCAGTGGCTTGTCAAGTGCCACTACGCTTGGCCGTCTGATGGAAGAGCTTATTGAGTCACTCGTAGTATGAGCAGAGCCAGCAACGCTAGCAACCTCAGATCTCTCCGCTAATGATGGGGTTCTCGAACGTGTTATAGTCGCATCGAGAATACTCAAATCCAGTTGCAGGGCGTTGCCATCAGACTCGAGTTCAAAGTCTCCTGTTCTCTCAATTACGCCCTTTGTTATGGCAACGCATTCACCAGCTGCTCGCACACAGCTTGTTGCCGACATTAGCATAATTTTGTTGTCTTGTGGCATAATGATATCTGCTCCCTCTGTTTCCGCATTCGCTAGAGTATCTCGAGCAGCAAATACAAGCTCCTGGATACGCTCAAGCAGGGATTCCCTTGACGTTACTAATGCGCCAATCATGGAGCTGCTTTGCGCAGAAACAGCGTCGACAACGGCCAGGAGTTCTCCTCCAGATGTGGCAGACAGCTTGATAGCAGTTGTAAGCTCAGGCCGTGACTGAGATTGTAAGTGAAGACGCCCAATGAATGAGCCAAGATGGGAGAGGAATGTATCATGGCTTTTGCTGAGACGCTCGGATACTAAATGGTGAGGACGGGAAAGGGGTGATGGTCCAGCCAGTGACAGTCGGTGGGCCATATTTGCAGAGAGTCGGTTCATGCTAACTTGAGAGTGTCGGCGGGAGTTGGTGCCAACCTGGGCACTTAGGGACGATAGTCGCTTACTCCAGCGGTTGCCTTGGGCTGGTCGACTTAGAGTTCCTGTCTCTGTGGATGTATGGGAGACGGCATCTCCACTAGTTGCAGCGGCAGAAGCACGGTCATCCGTAGCCGTCCGCGTCTGCTCGCCAAACACAGCCCTATCAGCGGGAGGTGTAGGCGGAACGCACGTTTCCTCAATGACTGGAGCCAAAGTCGTCGTTAATGAAACGTGAGCTCGCTTATCATCGTCCATGACATCGAGAAACCGCACTCCTTTGGTGACAATTTTGAAGGCCTTCAATATCATTTGGTCTACGACGTCATTAATCTCTTCGGGGAAATCCAATGCCACCAGTTGAAGTTCCTGGAGGCGCTTTGCCGTTTTCACGAGGGAAGAAAGTTCTGATAACAGCGACTTGCGACATCTCCGTAAAGGCTCGCATCGCTCAATGAGAGTGGATTCTCGACTTAGGCATTGAGTACGCTCCTACATGTAGCATGTTAATTCTGCGCCATCGCCTAGAAACTTGTAGCAACATTAGGACGACTTACCAGTAAGTATCGCACTCCGCCAATCAGGCCCTTCATAAAATCTTGGCTCTGAAACATGTGCCCTTCGTCAATAGTTGTAATTCGTAATAGGTCCCAAAAATTAAGCAGTGCTTTGAGAAGATTGCGCATTTCCTCAGGCTCGTACGCCTCACAATAGTTGGTTGGAAGCCACCCCCTGGCGCCTGATGCCAGCAGCGTTCCATCTGCCCAGCCATTGGTGTGAATCGAGTGAACTAGAACAACATCTCCCTCATCCAGTGGCAGGGTAACGCTAGAATCACTCATTGCGAGAGTAGGCTCAAAGGGATAAAAGGCGCGGAGGAAGTTGTGGAAGACAGGCGGTATATGGGACTCTGGCCGAGTGGACAGATCCTCTTGCGAGCCATAGGGAGTCACAGGTGGCGTCATTTGGGAGCCAAGACGTGAAGCGTCCAAGTTTGAATCGCCTTTGGGCGTCTGGTCGTGCGAAGAAGAGCCATTGCTGGCCTCTTCAGGCCGAGACTTGGTGAGCTCCAGGGGAGCCACCTGGAGGCTCGCTCGCATTCGATTGTCGCTCAGCATTAGGGAGGCCAAGGACACTAGTTGTTGTTCAGGTCATCGGATGACAAGTCTTTTGAATCCAGGTCGGGCGAGTAATATCAGATACGACTAGGCCGCGTCGAGTCCGGAATAGTCACAACACACAAATATCCAATAGTTGGGAGGGGCGGAAGTCGTCTCTGTCGCGTGGATGTGCAATGGCGGTAAACAGACGGTCGTTGTTCTTGCGTGTTAGAGTATCAAAGGCAGAAAGGTTCTTGGTGTGTCAGACAGGGAGATGATTTGATGCTTATTGGAGCAGTCGAGTTAGTTGTTGTTCGAGGCGGAATCCAGTTGCGACGGCCTATATTGTGTGTTGTGTCACGGGAGGATGGAGAGCGGGCAAGTAAGCAAGTGCCTACGTAGGGCTGCTCCTGCTGCTCTCCAGATCTAGAGTTCCGCTTGGTATCGTACAGTCTAGTATCTAGTACCTAGATTGCCCTGCGTCATCAGCAATTGAAACCGCACCATGCCTCAGCGATCGCTGGTTCTGTTGTGGGAAGCAGTGCCGGGCCGAGTCTGGAATGAAAGGAGGCCGTGGGAGGCGGGAGGCGGAGCCGAGGAATGAACAACAGTCATTCGCCCGGCAGCTTCCGTGACAACACACGAAGGCGACGGGAATGGCGGAGGCGGGCAGCAGCGGGCAGCAGCTCAAGGGCCACTCTGCGATCTTTGTCGCCGCCTTACGCAGCCGCAGCAGTCATGCCGTGCTGGCGCTGGTGCTGATGCTGGTGCTTGTGCTTGGAGGGCGGGCTGGGGGACATGGAGGCAAAATAGCGGCAGGGCTGAAGAGCTACAGGAGAGCTAGCGGACTTACAGGACGGACGATTCGATGCAATGCAATTGACGCCGCAATTCGCATGCGTAAGCCGAGTCGAGCGGTTCGTTGCAGAGCAGAACTCGGTGCTGACGGCCTCAGGCGATCAGATCAGTTCAGTGGTGGTGGAATCGGAATGCGCTCGACATGCAAGGCGGCGATCCGAGACGGGCAGCGCACGAACAGGGTGTCTTGGCTGGTTCAGGTGCTCCCTGGCCTTTGCTTTCGGGGGCTGGCAGCGTTCTTGCTCCAGGCGAGAAGGGGGGAAGGCCTTGCTGAGAGCTTTCTGAGGGCGCGGGAAAATGAGCCCAGAGACGCTGCAGTGGGTTCAGCCCTTTTTTTTTCGTCTCTTCCCACGTTGATGCCTCGCGCTTGAGTACTCGCAATTATCGTGCACACTCTCTCTGGCTGTGCGACTTTGTACTTGGTCCAGGTATGCTGCAGGTATGCTGGCTGTTGATTGGCGCTTGTCTGCTGTGTTCAATGTTCTTGCGATGCCGGCGGCTAGCTGACTGGTTCGATTGGCCGCTTTCTATCTCTCGTCGCCCGCTATCACAGAGGCTCGTCCAAAGAAAGAGGTGGGCGCTTTGCTATCAAGCAGCGTTCGAGGATGCCCAACGCGAATCGAGAGAGGGAAAAGGTCAGACAAGCAAGCGGCTCTTGTCTGGTCTGGGGAGGCTGCTGTTCTTGAATTGGACCGCATCTGGCGCCAACCGTCCTGGAAAAGCTGTTCGAGCAACTAATATTGGGACTTGTTCTACCCACCCAGGTGTTCCTGTTCCGCCTTGCCACCAATCACTCGCCCCTTGGTCAATCCCATCACCACTCCAAGGCGTGGCTGTCAACTCGACTCGTATCCACGCCCCTAGATACATGTCTGATACTGCCTTCGTCACCACATGCTCAGGTCTCTCGCCAGGGTGACAAAAGTGACAGCAAGGCCTAGCTGGATGGCTCCGGGGGCAAGGGAACTACCAAGCGCCTGCGCTAAGAGGGACAATCCGCAGGGGTTCTGGTGGACTGCCAAGGACATGAGCAGGGATGGACGCAGGGGACATGCAGACGTCTCCTCCGGCATCACAATGTGGCCCCGGCTGTCTGTGGCCCATGCTCTCTCGAGTTCTCCCCGTAGCACCAGCAACTAGATGTCATTGTGTCCCGAGGCGACGGGTGCAACGGTCAGGTCAAACTGAGACTCAAATTGGCCAACTGATTGCGGTAATACGGCGCCTCCGCGCCATGGAAGGCTGTTCTGTTCATTCTGTTGCCTTGCCTTGCTCAGTTCTCCGCAATTCGATGCCAGATGAACTCTCAGACCGAGTTGGAGTTCGTCTGACGTGTGTCCTCCCTACAAGTTGCTCCGCGCGCGTCCAGGGCACATTCAGCAACCCTGATGACCACCAGTACAGAAGCTAACTTGCGCTCCGTACTCCGTACTGCGCCACGGCACACCCAAGAGGTTATTGCTACCACATTGATGCTGCAGGGAGGCATTGGTCAAAAGTCTGAAAACCGGATGCCATCGCGAACCTCCTTGGATTCCCTCTGCAGCGTTGGAAGCGGCCCCTTGAGGACAATATTCTCTCCCTTTTGCTGCGCCTATATGTCTCATTAGCCTTGCGCACATTCGTCCAAGAGGCCGCCATTCAACAAGCCGTGGTCCCGGTTCAACTACTCTTGTCGGCTCCAAGAAACGAGTACGGCTTCGTATCGCATTTCAAATCACTCACCTACCCATGACCGCTAGTGGCAACTAATTTCTATCATTTTTTGTCAAGAATGGCCCTCAATGAGATATTACGAGTTTATCATACTGCTAGCCCAGCGTGGAGATGCATCCGACTTCTATTTCAAGGTCAGCCACCATCATTTGGGCAACGTCAATTGTGGTAGGGATATAATAGAACAAGCCGTAGTAAGTCGGGCAAGCTAATCAAGAGACTCGACTCACCAGGCTGCTGGGTTTCGATTTTTAGGAGGCAAGAAAGGAAGAAAGTGACAGGTTTGTTCGGGCGGTTGTTTCAGCTAACACGAACCAGCCTTGCGCATACAAGGACATCCCGTTCATATGGTTCACCCCCAGCCACACATGTTCTGAGACAGCTGAGCCGCATACAATATGATTTGCCTGTCTTATCTCTTCCGCGCGTAAGGAGAGATATTGCTGCATTCAATATTGAAAGTTTAAAGGGAAAGTCGAACATTTGAAAGGTACTAGTAAGCGAATGTCAAGGCGCCTGATCATCATGTCAGCCCAATAGGTCTGATTTATGATGCATCGCAGTGCGATTTCTGACCAAACTGTGCCATCCCCAGTATTCTAGGTTCGTTCGCCAGCGTAGCGGCCCTCTGCCATGTCACGCATATCATACTACTACACCAAACACGGAAGATCTCTATTCACCAACAACGGGGACAATCTCATCCCGATATCCCGGAACGATATCTGCCCAATAGGTTCACGACCCCGAGACCACCACTCGGACTGGTATCCCCTCCCGACCAAGAGTCTATACTCGTATGTCGGCATCATCGGCATGCCACACTGAAGTCTTTTGAAGGCACTACAAGTACACTACATACAATGTACAATACCAGGGCAAATCTAATGTGGCATTTGTCAGGCATCATTCATCACTCCATGGCAGATCCCTCCTCTCCCTGGTGTGACGACATCGCATCAGCTCTCCCACTACACACAAAGGTGCTAGGGGAAAGCTCATGACACACGCCTCACTGGGTGGGCTAGTCCGAGGACCAAAATGCCGCCCCGCCCGCTTAGATTCTTCTCATTTCCTGTTCTGTTTTCCCCATCAAACCTATTTCCGGCTTTGGCTTCACCTTAACCCATTGTGGCTGTCCAGAACCAGAGTCGACCCTGCCTAAATTTCATATCCCCTGCTTCTGGGCGGGGCATGTGAATGGCTATCCAGAAGCGAACGGCTTCAGGGTCAAGCCAGAGGCACTAACGTCTCACATCTTGCTTTGTAGTGTCCCTGGCCTAATCCACGTGCAAGGCTCGTGGGAAGCATCCAGTGTAGTGTGGAGGTCGAGCACCTCTACAGTGCTTGTACGAAGAACACCAATGACAAAGGTGTGTTGGTTTGCTTCTATTCTGGTGCTGGCGACGGCGGTTTAGTGCCTGTTGTCTTTCTCATTTCATCTCTCAACCCTTGGAAGTCCTCAAGTCGACGGCGTGACCGATGCTAGTATATGCCGTGGCGTCTCCTCAAATCTTCCAACAACATCAGATACTTCTACTTCACCCTCTGCAAAGTGCGATACGTAGAAAGAACATCCGACTCCAAGTCTCGGCAAATGATTACTAGTACACAGAAATACCTAGCTATACGATTCATGAGCATTATTAGGTGCTTGTGACGCAGCTTACTCGGCACAGATCATCGGCACCGCTCGTTATAGTTGCAATGGTATGTGAATGTCAATCAACTCCCGCACCAGATCTACGAAGGGTCAGGCCCGCTGTTGAAGCCGGCCCCCTTGGTGCGGAGCGTACTCCGTAGCAGGTGAGAACGCTACTTCGAACAGGCCCTGTTGTTACTATCGCGTGTCTGGTGTAGCGTGTGAGAGCGGCATCGGGCATAACGAATCCGCATCGCCGCACAGCTCTCCGTCCAGCTTCACTTACAGCACTGGGTACAGAAATCCTTCCATGCTAGTACAATAGCAGTGAAATGTTAATTATAGGTGGGCCGACGTTGGTTTTTTAGCAACATCGGGAAACTGTTGCGCCATGAGACTGGCGTTGAGAAGCCATGGCCCGAATTTCGGTATGAAATGGGCTGATTTATAGACCAAAAAACACTATGGGCCAGGAGCTTTGATATTACCCACAGCCTCAACTATACCTGATCAACCATGGACATGTGAATCGGATCACAGATATAGTAGACCTTTTGTGGCTTGATTCATAAATTCATTTAAACATGAACCCTAGACCGTATTACATCCTCAGGTGTCGCTCAGCCAGTCCAATCTAAAATATGCACTCTCTTGCCGGGTAGGCAAGATCAGGTATCGAATAATCCAATACCTCTTGATACGCTAGATCAGCACTGCCTTTGTCTGGAGGTGGGCCTAGCCTCAAGACATACGCAATAACGCGACTATGGACAACTATGGCTTGTGCTAGCACCTGCTAGATCATCACTACGAGAAGATATCGGAGTTGCGAAGATAAATGCCTAAAAGCTGGCGAGCTGGTAAAAAGTCTGCGAAGGAGAGCTGTGCATCAGCCACGGCAAAGAGCTCCACTGGATGTACCTCAGCTTATCGATTTCGGAAGTATATCCCAGAACAACTCAATATTGAGCTCCCTTAGTACTCCCTACAGATGGATCATTTCAGTGACACTTCGAATGATGCGGACGTCCCGAGCTGTACACAATTCTCTCACGTTTCTTCTATTTTGTCTTCTTTACAATACCAGCCACGAGAGTACCTTAGTATGTACATGAGCGCTGTTCTGATGTGTCATCTGCCCAGCCCGTTGGAACAGCACTACATATGTCTGACATCCATTTGCACTTGTTATTTCCACAGGCACTGCGCAATCCTCAGATCTGGGCGGGTTCGGGACAGGCAACCTCATCCCACCCCCTGAACCAACGCCACAGGCCACACGCCAGAGAATACTGTCCATACGGATGGCGTCCCGTCTTTAAGGACCCCCATGCGACGAGCTTGGGCAATTTTCAGGTGGCGTCGTTTAGTGCTGTCGAAGTTTGGGGCCTGGGCGTTTGGGCGTTGTAGCCCTGCTCGTGTGCCGTACCGCAGCGCGGAACGAGACGAGACGAGTCTGAGTCAATTCGGGAGTAAATACTTCTTGGGGGCGGAATATTTACATTGCGGACGGGATTGAGTTGTGTCGAACGCACTCTGGGCCTGGACGGGAAAAAGCTAGACAGATGAGAAGCCGCAGGATGTGGTCCATGGTAGGGGGTTCATCATTTGAGATCAGATCCATCTTGAGATGACCGTTAGATGAGATGAGGCCTCTCAGCTCGCCAAATCTTTTCGGCCTACAGCTCAACTTCCCCGTACAAGTTGAGTCTTATCGGACAAGGGAGTACTGGACTAACAGTCGAGCTAGGGCCGGGTTGACCTCGCCTATTGAAACTTAACTGCAAATTTGCAGAATCTGTCTGACTGGCACATCTTGCCCATCAGCCGCATCGCCGGCCTGTCAGAAGCTGAGAGATTAATCAATAACACCGATAACCCGTGCCGATGTTCGGATACGAAATTTGTGGCTTTCATCCCGCGCTTGGCCAAGAATGAATCCTACCATAGTATGCGGCTGCAAGTTAATTCTGTCACTGTCACCGTCACTTCGTCTTCCTTGGTTCCCGCGGGAAGCCAAAGCATGCAGGTTTACGTCAACTTGTACATATATTGGATACACCCGGCCGGCTCCTTTCCGATCGACAGAACCAGGGTCCAGACTTCCAAGCATGGCTTGCATGGCTTTTTTTTCTTTTGACAGACAGGTGGGCGTTTTAGTGAAACCGGATACACTCACACCGAGAGCGATGACATTGAGCGCACGCCGAAAGACATCGGCTAGCGCCAACAATGGCGAGAATTTCAGTCCTGGCTGCTTGAGGCCGACAACACCTGATCGTTCCACCACCTGTTGAGCTGTTGGACGGCTTCACTGTTCGAGACTTGGAAGTTGACAAAGTTCCTACAAAAACCACCTCTCTGCTACAGTACGGCTGAGCTATGGCCACCAACATTCCGAACTAATGGTAACATACTCGTACGACTTTGTTACGATGGGGACGGATGCAAGGCACCATTTCCCCGATGTACGAAGGACGGTTAGCTGTTACATCGTTGATGGCCACTCTACCTAGTAGTTAATGCGGCATCTGAGGGATTCGCATGTGAACGGATCATCTGTTTCCACGGCACTTGTGTAGTGTCTGCATGACATTGACAGGCCAGGGTCATTTGCCCGTCGAGTCGGGCGTGGCTACTCCGTACACAACAAAGTTATACCCTCGTCAAAAACACCATTTTCTTGGCTTTGTTGAGACGGCATGTACTCTGCAGAACGGATCCTGTTGAGCTCATAATGCTTCGGCTGACTCATTCGTGATATTACTAGAGGCCCCCATATGTGCAGCAATCGCCTCACCGGTTCTCAGCCACCGTCTGTGCGCCATGCCGTGAAATACAAGCCGAATTTTTTGTCCGAGACCCCAGCACTCTACGGAGTACGATATGATTCGCAGGTTCACAAGGAGTTCGGCTCAGCTGAGAGGGGAAACCTTTGTTTCAACCCCATCCCTCTCGCGTCCCGGCAGTCCAACTTTGCTGACTCCAAAACCTGTCACTTGTCATGTTGGAGAAGGATCCCTTGCCTATGTCCATGACTACTACTTGTCAATGGGCCCGGAGACTTTTTAGGTTGTTGTAAGACAATGGCCCGTACTATGTCCGTAACTTTGGGACGTGTTAGAGTCGGGATTTTTGTCCGCTCTCCAAATTTATGCCTGTATTGTGCTCAGTATAGAGTAGACGCCAATGGACCTGGGCCGAAATACGTGTAAGTGAGGGGGCACAATACGTAACTCTTTGAGAAACGCAGCTTAGCATTGTGGAGCGGTCCTATTCACTATTGCACTCTATGGCTTGCACGGTATACGCCTCTGAAGCTTCCTACGAATCTCGGGATTCCCTTATTCAGGGAGGATACTATTACGTGTCCAAGAGGCATTACGACAGCGGCCGATGTAATGGTTTCGTGTGGACACTGCATGTATTTACCCATGCCTTGGGTATTTCGGAGCCTCTCACAAAGGGAAAGAGAGCCGGTTACTACTACACGAAACATATCTTAGTGTGACACATTCGATATGACTGACTCGAGGAATACATACGAATAGAACTTGTGATATGTATGCATGAATCATGGAGTAGTATATCCAGAACGGTGGCGTGTGATGAACCTTGATATGCCCTGTTTGACCTGTTACCGCTACCATCAGAAGCCGAGATCTGTCAGTCTAGATGTGTGTCCCCCACCTGGTTCCTGCGTATCAGAAATGCAGCCAAGCAAGCCATCGTTTCTCGCGAAAATGACAGATCCAGGGCCCTTGTTTTCGTCTATTGATGGGGTGGCCTAGTAATAGTGAACAATACTATTGTCATGGTTCATACTTATTGTTGATTCACGCTGGCGCATGCTACGAAATAGTGGTTTACCATATCCACACTCAAACGATATAGAATGAAGATGATGTAGTAAAGGGTTGTTATTTACTCATGAACACGGAGGTAGTTGTTCTGCTGTTTTATATGGGCTGAGATCAAATGTGGGTGGCAGCGAAGTAAGAAACACAAAGGCAAGGAACTACAACGAAAGCTTTGTGTACGGGTATGGGTTTACAGATCATGAAGCATGTAGAAAAAAGGTCAATCTATATAAAGACACACAATCAGAGCCTGCCGCGTAGCTTTTAACGACATACCTGTGCCAACTCCCCGTCGATAGGAAACCGCTCTCGTCTAACTGTCTTTTTTATAGACTACATGTACCTAGGTGGATCTCCCCTCGGGCATCTGAGGTAGGTGATCATTAGCCATCATCTTGCTCATGGGTTGGCTCTCCTCGATTGAATGTCTAGTCTTTTTGTGCCTCGGCCATGTTGTCAGTCGCATGTTTCGTGACATGAATATTGTACATGTATCCTTGAGCTCCGACTAAACGACCGCGAACAGCTACATTGTCTGAGGCGTGCTTATCGTGACTCAAGGTAAATCGACTATCGTAGCATGTCCATAAGACACGAAGTCCTTGTGGATTGTGACCAGAGCATCCGAATTAAAGTCGTTGCATTTCTATGGTAGAAAATTCGTCATAGTTGATGATGCAAAGGGTGTAGAGAAAGATTTGGTCAAGATTTGGGAGCAAGACGGCGTATTTGAGAGCTTTTTTAAGTAAATCTCTTGGAACAAAGAAGAGATCAAAGCGCTTATTAGGCACCACGTCCAGCTTGACAAGGAAGAGACTGGGATTCCTCCTACGACTGACTGGATTCACTGCACCTGTAATCTATGTATGCCCCTGCAAGTGAGAGACAATCATGCATATAAGGAATATATGTTTTGTTGTCCGATGTAAAATAAACTTGCAGAGGCGCAGTATCTGGGGAAGATTGATGAAAAGATTCGCTGTGAGGTAGGGCATATGTCTGGATGACAGGGAATGGCTCAAATGTTCGCATTCCCTGGCTCTATGCCTTTGGATTCCAACCATCATCATATAAAATTTCGTTTCTGACTGACTGAGATGATAAATCTTATACTACACAGTTTATGAATCAAGGGGGATGACGATGATAACGAGCCTGACCGGGAATCTGATGGTACCAAAACCGCGTCTTGCCAACACACAAGTGTCTCACGCTATGTTGCTTACCCAGTAGGAGACCTCAGTTTCTTCATCACCTACAGGTTGCTTGAATATATTAGTTATTATATAGGCCACTTGTTACAACCGTGGGATTGCTATCATAACGATTACGAGTTGTTTTGAAGCATTTCTCGGATTATTCCATCTCTTGCTTGTATACCTCACGCTTATATTGGTCTATTTCAACTTCATGACAAGCGAAAGTCCCTTTTACCCCCGTCTTATATCTTTATTCAGTCCGTCAGGTCAGCTGGCCTGCTGGTTGAGAACACTGACGCCTTAATCCGTGTTCAATGAACAGAGGAGTGTTCCCTTTGTGACTGGCCCCTGACATACAACGAACATATATTGACGTTCACTACTTGTACTTTGGCTATATATTAGGGTAGCTATGTCCAGTCCATGAGTAACTCCCAAGTCCTTCATTCCCCTCTCACAATCTCCTACTACTCTCTCAACGTTCATTACGGCGACACTCATTTGTCAGCGATCACAGTACCGCAGAGTTGCAGCAACTTTATCATGCAAGTTAAAGATAGACCCGTCGCGGATGATTACATCGGCCGGCAACTATGGCTTGCCGAAGACGATCGAAAGTCGATAGAGGAGGCAATTCAACAAAATGACTTCGATGGTCTCCAGGGATTCGCTGACAGCAAGATATCTTTCATCAATGAGTCGTATTCTCGCGACGCGAAGTCCGCTGAGGAGCTCAAGTATCAGCTACAGTGTCTTTGGTACGTCTACTATCAAGCAGGCAAAAATATTTCCCATTCAAGCCCTGAACAAGATACATGGGTCCTGCATATCGTCCAACTTCATGGGCAAGGGAATTTGACGCGCCGAGCACAAAACAGCCACAACGGTAATGACGGCGATAGCAATGACAACAAGCTTGAGATTGCCACAACATCCGCTGGCATTATTTGGGAAGATCTGCCTTTCTTCACTGCGGACATGACGGACTTCTGGGTAAAGGATTGTGCAACTATGAGTACTGACCAACGCTTCGACTTCTCTTGCTTTCTGGCTAAGCTCGCGTCCACCGGGGTAGACGACAATCTATGCGAAATTGCTTTGTTAATCTTTAAGGACACTTTCGAAACTGTTCGTCCATTGGGCAGCCTCAACGATCAAAGTGACGAGGATCCTTATAGGGATTTACGTGATCTCACGATTGCCGCTTTACTTCCGGCTGCGCAGTTTTGGCTGGTTGTCGCGCACAATAAAATCATCCAACTGTCAGACAAGTTGTGGAACAACCTCGATACCGTCAGGCAAGACAAAACTACCTTCACTACATCGGAGCTAGGTCGCAGATCATCAGCGGCATTTAGTCCCTGGCGATGGATGTATTGGTTGAAAAGACTGGAGGAGATCAAAGAAGAAGCAGAACAAGCGGGGGAAGGCACCCTTGTTAAGCTCGCCTTGACTACCATGGTACAACTGTTGGGAAAGGTTAAGGACAAGGACACACGGGTTCAGAGAGAACTGGAGGCTGTAGGAAATTGGGTTAAGATTTAGCATCGCTTTAGCAGAAATGCATTGGTTAATCGCAAGGACGACGGGGTCAAATGGAAGGGCGATGTCGGTACTATAAGTCTAGAATAGAGCTATGTTGAGAGAGATATTTCTGGGAGAAAGGCTACTGATAAGTTATATTGCTGCAGCACGTCTTATATATATATATACATTTCTTTTGTGCGTTTCCTTTCATCTCATTTTTAAGTTGACAAAATGTTTACCCTATCTGCGTCTTCTTAATTGGAGGGCGTTATACTGCTGCTGCTCTCCTTAAGCTATAGTCTGTTACTAATATACAGGTTTATTAGACGTGGTGATGATGCAATACATGGATATGTACCGTGGGCTGTCTTTTTCAGAGCATTGAGTTCCAAGGTTGACCTGTGTGCTGTCCCCGAAGCAATGTTACCCGGCCTTGAATGCTGTTCGGCGTGATAACCACTTCGCCGAAAGGCATCACCCCGGACCCACACGGCCGGAATTCTACTTGTATATAGCTTGGTTTATATCTCCATGACAAGAGAAGGATCATGACGCAGAGAACAATTCATGTATTCAAGAAGCGGAAAACAAGTTTCGGAATGTCGGACATTACACCCGAATCGCCCAAGTTGGGCGTTACGCATGAGCGCCTCCGACTAGAAATTGATGGTACGTCAATCGACTTGGCCCTCTTCCGACGCCTCGGCAATTCTACCTCGATACCTATCCTGTTTCTACACGGATGGGGTAGCTCCAAAGAGGACTATGTTGATATCCGGTTCCATGCCGGTTTCTCTGCACAGTCATTTCTTGCGTATGATGCTCCCGGGTGCGGCGAAAGCTGGTGTGAAGATCTGTCCAAAGTGAACATCGGCTTTCTCGTCAAAACGGCAGAGGCGGTGCTACATCATTTCCAAATCCTCGAGTTTCACGTTGTAGGACACTCCATGGGTGGCCTCACTGCCCTTGAACTGGCTCACCGAAAACCCGAGGCGATCCGCAGCTTCGTCAATATTAAAGGGAATCTTGCGCCAGAGGATTGTTTTATCAGCCGACAAATATTCGATTGGCACAGCGAGGATATGGACGAGTTTCTGAACGAATTCATTCTCCGCTGCCGTCAGTCTCCCTTCTACTCCGCAGCATTGTATGCGGCTTCAATTCGACAACGAGTTCAAGTTGGTGCTATTAGAGGAATCTTTGAATCCATGGTGCATTTATCCGACAGCGGCAGTTTACTAGCTAAATTCTTAGCCCTTCCGTTCAAAAAGGCCTTCATGTTTGGCGAACAGCACGCGAGTCTTTCATATCTCCCCAAGCTGGAAGCCGCTGGAGTTGAGCTGGTCGAGATTCCCAGTGCGGGTCATTTCCCCATGTATTCTAACCCTGTGGCAATGTGGGCTGCTATTCAGGATTTCATTCAGAGAGTTGACGGCCAACAGTCTAATGGTACGAACAAGGGGCAAATACCTGAGCAGTAGCTGAGGAACCAATTTATATACAATAAAATGGCAGGCTACCTTGGAATTACATTTCGTCCATTATAGACCTAGAAAAACGTTTCGGAATCGGTTCCTGAGGTCATCATCGGCCAGTAGAGTCCCTGTGTGCTATCCATACTCAATGAAGCGTCGATAAAATCTAGATCAGGGATCGACTGTTCGAGCAGATCATGGAAAAATGGTTCTGATAGTATCATGTCTGCAGCTACATCTTGCGATGTAAGCAGCGGGGCAGAACCGCCGCCTGTGATGCCTCTATTGTTTTGAGACTGCATTGATGTGTTATCTCCGCGTCTCCCTTGCAATTTAGCCTCTTCAGATGCAATGAAAAGCTTCATGGCATCAACATGTTGCTTAAACTCGGCAGCTACGAAATTCCCATTTTCCTTCAGTTGTGAGAGAAATTGTACCGCTGTGTCAAAAAGCTCTCCATCACTTTGACTGTCGCTTTGGTTCAACAGACTTGAGATTGCCAAGATTGTTGCCGCTGTGAAGAGATACTGCGTATAAAAATAGTCAAACATCATAAACCTTCCGTTGATCCATGAGTCGGTGAGAATCTGGTACGAGTGCCTCGCACATCGTCCGCAGGCGTCCGAGAGAGTACTGGCTGAGCCTGGAATGTCCGGTTCATCTCCCGTTTCCATGATCTTGAAACGTGTACGAAAGACGTGAAGCAAGACTGGGCGGGTGGCAAGGATCACGAGCTGAAGATATTATTACTCATGCACATTACCAATCATCATTGAGGGAGAAAGCGCTTACTTGATTGAACCGTAGATGCAAAGATTCTGCCTGGTGTTCTGCCATATTGCTTTTCGTTGGGTCAATCTGTAGTGAAGGCGGAAGATCTTTGAGCCATTGTCGCAGTGCGGACAAGCTATCGTGAACCCGTTGAGATAGTGCCGTCTTCTGAGACCTCTTGCCGTATATCGAGTTCAGTATAGTTCCGGATATCTTTGCTAAACCTATAATAGCTACAGAATAGGAGCAATCCGGAAGGTCGCTATGTGAGAGGCTATTCGATGGTAGATCGAGATCGATATCACTGTCCTGAACAGCTACCGGATATCCCAGCTTCGTGGCCCACATTCTATCAAACGTATAGGCAGTCCACCAAACTCGAACTCTATGTTCGCGTGCGAACTTATCCGTGAGAAGAGGCTCGGGGACATTCAGGTGGAGTCCCATGATAATAGCAGTACGCACTGCGGAGCCAGCCAGGCTATAAGCAGAGTGTCGTCTATTTAGAAAAAGTGAATAATAAGACTGTTAGGAGCAGTTAGTGCATGAGTTCAGGCATGTTAGTACTAGGATATATATCATACCAAAAGAAGATACGTCTCGACCATTTCAACTGTTGGACGCTCACTGATGACACGGAGAACTTTTGTCGCTTTGGCAAAGTATTCTAGACCTGGAAAAGCCCCAGGAGCAGCTGACGTTCGAGTCGAATATGTCTTTCCAATTGCAAACAATGCCCAGAATTTGCTCTGAATCAGGAATCCCACTGCTCTGGGATCCTGTAAAAACTTCTCAAGCTCTTCAAAGATAACACTGCTGCGAACAATGTGGTGCCAACGCCCAAGACACTTCAATGCCGCATTCACTAGGAGACGCGCTTGTGGCGGGCTAGGCCACTCGCAAGCAGTGTCACCTAGGACTAGGATTTGGTCCTCTGCTGGATAACTTACTCGAGGGAAATGGCAGTGCTCGGAGCTAGACATGGCCTGGCGGAAACGGGTCGCAAAAGCCGAATCTGAGGCCTCAGAGAGTAGGATGGGAGTATGAGGGACAGCCATATCAATGAACCAAGGAGTACTCGTCAACTCTGGGGCTTGTGTTGATGTCACTGCGACGGTTTGCTCTGTGATTTTATCTGTCCCTCCACCGCTCAAATGCTGTGAACCATGACGTGGCCTAGGCGAAGATGCTCGATTTCGAAGTGCCTGATTCTCTGTAATCAAGTCATCGATGTATCTGTCAGGTTAGCATCAATCCCTGTCAAGTTACCCTGGTAATTTTGTAACGGTGGGTTCAACTTACTGCTGGCTAACTTTTACCAATCTATCTTTCTGAGGATAAACACATTCTGCTGCCTCATTGGATCGTCTGCAGTTGTTACAAGGCTTCCCTCCTGAGCATTTCACTCTCCGCAAGTGGCATTTACGGCAGCTATTGGCATCCCGGGGGATTAGTAAAGGCCGTCCATCATTAACATGGATTCCTCTGACAGTGCATATTTGACCTACGCAGTTGGTCTTGCCCGAGGCGCGTATGGGGCTTTCGCCGCTGCTGGAGTACCAGCCGAGCAGTGTTGATCCAGCTCGTCCAATGCCCCGGCCATCGTTTACGGTGCCCGAGATGCATTCGATTCAAGCAGTTGGGAGGGCAATACGCAGGTTTACAGAAGTGAGTTGGCTGCCTCAAACTAGGTTCGGGCCATGACATCTTTACCCGCGATACGGACCGGACTAGTTATTACGGCACCGACATAGGAGCGGGTCGGCACTCGGCGAATCGACCCCCAGACCGAGATCTGACAACGGGCAACACCCTCAACGCCCAGAGCCTAGTCTAAAGATGATGAGAAAGTAACGCATGCATGAGCTTGTAGCCGAAAGTTGAGTATACTGAGAATGCTGATTTGGATTAGGCATCATGATTCGCACGGCTTCTATTCTTCTTACCACCTAGAAGGAGCTTGTCCATTTGAGGAAGTGGCCAAACAGTTTCCGATACCAGAACGAACAGCTCACCAAGTACATGATCGTTGCGTCTTTGTAGAATTTACTTTCTACTTATCGTGAAAACTACTTCATTGATCACTTAGAAACCACTTTCGCCGCCCATTTCACCATATTTCAGTATTGTCCATTGCTTTCTTTTGGATCGGCGCATCGTCGAACTTGCCCACAGTAATGTCACACGCATCAGCCATGACGACTTCAATTCAAAACCCACGATTACGTCTGCTCAATGGTCTTCGAGCCAACTCAAAGCCTATCATGACATTTTTGGGGCTTCCGTCTTTTCGCACAGCCCAAATCGTAGCCCAAACTGGAGTCGATGTAAGTACCGCTCGCCCTTTGTATACATGCTTTTTATTAACGGTTGTGAAGGGGATCATCATTGATTGCGAGCATGGCCATATCAGTGACGACTCTATGCATAGTTCCACCGCTGCTATCGCTGCCCTTGGAGTGTCACCACTTGTCCGTCTCAGGATGACTCATGCGGACTTGATAAAAAGAGCTTTGGACGCTGGAGCACAGTAAGTGGCATGAACCCTCGCATTCCACTACTAACAGCAGCTAGCGGGATTGTTGTCCCCCAAATAAATACAGTTGAAGAAGCGATTGCCGTTGTGAACAACTCAAAGTTTCCGCCACAGGGGCTTCGAGGCCAAGGCTCAGCCTTTCCGGCCATAACTCATGACATCGATATCCCAACATACCTGAAAACAGCCAACGAAACACTCATCACTTGTATCCAAATTGAATCAAAAAGGGGTGTCGAGAATGCAGATGCTATATGTGCTGTGCAAGGAGTTGGTTTGTGCCGCAGTCGCCTCGGATCTTAAAAACCAGTGTGCTAATATCTCGCAAAATATGGTGTTTATTGGGCCAAATGACTTGGCCCTTTCCATCCTTGGATACGTGCCTGCCAAAGGTGATGAGCCCGAGTTTATCGACGCTATCGAAAAGATTGTAGCAGCGGCGCGAAGCATGGAAAGTGGGTTGGTCGGCTATCGAATGACGGAGCGTCGAGTAGGGAACATTTGAAGGTATTCGATACCGTAGCATTGAGCTATGATATATGGGCTATTCAAAACTGGTATACGGCTGAGCTGTTAATTGCACGTTCCTGACTGCTTTTATGAGAAACAAGGGGATACGTTGTATAAACGGTCAGGATATAGCCTATCGGTTCACACCTTGGCAGCTTGTATTGGGACAACTTCTGTTGATTCATCGTCAAAGTGGGTGGTATATGGGCATGTACAAGAAAGTATTCTTTATTTAAGATGAAGTAGTGGAATACCTGCGGGTTCAATGTCCCTTTTTTATTACTGGGAACGATGTTAGACACCACTAAATATGATGCATTTGGCTTGCTAGGAGGCGACCCGAGGCTGGCAGATGCGAGTTGCCCGCGTGCAAGTGTAGTCTCAGCTCAGGGCGTATATTCCATTACTATTTAACACAAAGTATTAACCAAAGTTAGGCCGATGTCCTTTGAACTGTTTGGGCAACTCTAATCAACTAAGCTACATACCGTCCAATAAACTACAACTTAAATCATCAGCTGTCTTGTGAAACACTGACAGTATAGAAGAAAGGCTACTCATCTGTCAATTGAGCAGCTTTCTATGAGTTCAGTCTCATTCCTTGCGTTGTAAAGTATGATAACCTAGCTTTTCTCTCGCAACTGCAATTGTGAGTCCACTGGCAATCAATTCTCGGATACTGGCTTCACTCTTCTCAATTCTCTGCGCGATCTCGGCCACCTCACGGGCACGATCTCGTGGAACAATAACGACACCATTTGCATCGGCAATAACAATATCCCGAGGTTGGACAAGTACTTTGCCAATACCGATTGGCTCGTTGATGCTTCCTATTTGAACCCGATCTTTGCCAGTCCGCATCCAACGTCCAGCCGTGAAAAGAGGATAGTCATCGGTGATGGCACGGTTAACATCCCGGCACACACCATCAATGACAGACCCAGCAATGCCCCGTAAACCAGCATATTGCGTCATGATATCGCCCCAAACGGTACAATCGGTACGTCCCCCATTATCGATGACTACAATATCACCAATGGCAGCGTCATCAATGAAGTTTCCAACACTCCCGGGCGGATCGCTTGCAGGCACGTAACGTACAGTAAAGGCAGGCCCAACAGCTACCTTCTGATAATTCATCAAAGGCATAATATTGAGAGCCTGTCCGGGAATTCCAAGTCTATCAAGTGCGTCAGACACTGCGGGAGTATCTAAGTCCCTAAATAGGGCTACCAATTCTTGGTCTTCGACACTGGCTTTCTTGGGATTGTGCGGGTAGGGTGATTTAACTGCCGATGACGGCACGCTTGCACCATCCATGTTGCTGATAGTTTCGAATTGCTTGTCGTGCATCACCTCTGACACGGGCTGGCCTGCACGAACAGCATGGACCATGAGGCTCTGCTGACGGTCAATCTTCTCACCCAAATCCAGAACTTCTTCGATTTGCTTTGCCGGTATGAACACAGTGCCACATCTGTCGGCGATCACATAGTCGTCTTGGTGGACCGTAACGCCTCGCATCTGTAGAGGCTTGCCCGACTCAATTTGTACTAATCGATTGCGCGCGCTAATCATGGTGATGCCTCGGCCGTAAACTGGATAGCCGATTTCACGGCTTCCATCTATATCACGGCTCATGCCATCGATGATGGTTCCACGAATGCGCTTCATTTTCGAGGCATTAGCAATGATGTCGCCCCAGCAGGAGATACCATCCGTGCCACCAGAGATGACAAGAATTCGATCATCTGAAGTAACCGCATCTATCACTGGAGTAATGAGATGGGTAGTGTGAGTTGGCTCCGTCTTTGGGCCAACCTTTACTGTACTGGCGCGTCCTACGATCTTGGGGCAGTCCCATAGTGGCTGTAAGCCAAATGTGGCTCCTTTGAGGTTAAGGGAATCCAAGGCATCAGATACTGTATTGGTATCTAGAGCCCCAAGTCGATCCAATAAAGTAATTTGACTCATTGTATAGGTCGTATTGGCTGATGGGTAATTAAAACAAGGAAAGAGCTGAAAGATGGGATGGCTGATGTGTGACCCAGTATGAGAAGATAGCTTGATTAATAAAACCAATGCTATAATAGACCGAGAAAGAAGGGGGATTTAATGGCCTTTCATATGATCAAGTTTATTAGAGAGCGTCCTACGTAAAACCGCACGGCTCTCTATCTCGGGGATCAGACACCATCGCCGTGCCTGGCTTCTGGAGCTCTCCGTATACGGCCTGCCTTAGATATCGGCGAACTAGCCAAGTAGCCGAAACACCACGACACGGCTAGATGAACGACCAGCCGGCTATATGATCTGCGATTTGAGATGGATATAAATGCACGTAAATACTAAACTATGCAGAACACATCTGATTATGTATTGCCTGTGAAACCGCTTTCGTATCTCGCAGCAATGTCTCACTTGGCCAGCCTTTCCGAAGCACCACCAGACGCCGCCTTCGCCTTGATTGATGCATACAAAGCAGATCGTTCACTGTTGAAAGTTGATCTTAGTCCTGGCTTCTATCGCGATGAGGATGCAAGGCCCTGGATCTTGCCATCCGTACGAAAGGTAACGTATCTCACCAATGCTTTAGCAAAAATAACTTCTACTAATCATGTCTAGGCTAAACAAGAGTTACTGAATGACCCGACTGCCGACCACGAACATTTACCTATTCTGGGCCATGCTGAACTACTTGACAGTGCCCAAAAACTTGTATTCGATGCAACATCTGAGGATGAAAATACCATCGCAAGCATACAGACCATCGCGGGCACTGGGGCAAATCACCTGGGTGCTCTGTTTTTAGCAAAAACTATCCGTCCTCGAACAGTTTGGATCTCAGATCCCACCTGGATCAACCACGAGGAAATTTGGAGACTTGCAGATCCCGACATCAAACGTCAGAAGTATCCCTACTTCAATAAGGAGATATTGGATCTCGATTTTGAAGGCGCCATATCTACTCTATCTTCCATGGCTGGAGAAGGTGATGTTGTAATTCTGCATGGCTGCGCACATAATCCTACGGGACGAGACTTCACAAAAGAACAGTGGAAGACCATTGCCAGTATTTGCGAGCAAAAGAGGCTTATTCCGTTCTTTGATCTTGCCTAGTATGCAGACTCACCCGTAATGTCAGCAGCTCAAGAGCTAATTCGCACGCAGCCAGGGGTTCGCAACTGGAGATTTGGATGAAGATGCTTGGTCCATAAGATATTTCTTCCGAAATACTTCGCTAGAAATGTTGGTGGCGCAATCCTTCTCCAAGAACTTTGGTCTGTACGGGGAGCGTATAGGCGCGCTTCACGTCGTGTGCCGGACAGATGACACTCGAACAAAAGTCATCAACATGCTCACACGTCTATCTCGCGCTGAGATTACTACTTGTCCTATAAATGGCTCCAAAATTGTGGCAAAGATACTTGGAAATAAAGACCTGAAGGTGCAGTGGCAGCACGATCTACTCCAGATGAGCGATCGCATGAGGACGATGCGACAAAGGCTAGCAGACGAACTTCGAAAACGTCAAACCCCAGGCCAATGGGATCATATATTGACAGATGTGAGTTACTTGCACTTTAAAATGCACTCGCTGGGCATTGCTAACACTCCAGAGATTGGGATGTTCTCAATGACCAGTTTGCAACCGAATCAAATCCGCATATTGCGAGAAGAGTACCATGTATATCTCCTTCCTTCAGGGAGAATATCTATGACAGGCTGTGAGTATAGAATCTTGTAGAGCTCGTTTTGCCCGAAGCTAATATGCCCGTAGTGACGGAACATAATGTGGAACATGTTGCAGAAGCATTTCACAAGGTTATTTCTGATATCGCCCCTTAATAATCCAGCCTTAAGAACGGGGCAAACCGCATAACCATTCTTAGGTCAACCCGCCTATTGTCAATATGGTAGAGAGTTTCAGAAGTAGAACACTCAAACGTTATTATAGATACTTAATTTATTCCTATAGCCCGATATCTTATGTTAGAACAAAGCGATACATACAGAATGGTATACACTTTAAGTTGATTATACATTAATTGCACATTTGATACAACTGTCTCCCTACTCCTCTTCCACTTGCGACGATGCTATAAATCTGCTGTTCTTCCGGAGGTGATGGCCGAATTTAAAGAGGATCCACGGGATAGGGAGGAGCCCTAGTGACAGAAAGGCAAATACGCTCCCGGCCCAGTGAACACCGAGCTTTTCGTACATCTGAATCGTGAACAGAGGGAACACCGCTCCGAGGAGATATCGAAAGGATCCATTCGCCGCGATAGCTGTTGCAAAATGAGCTTCTAAACTACATATAAACGCAAACAAGCGCAAGATAGAAAGAAAGTATAAACATACCAGACGCGGCTGCACCAGCCCCATATGATTCCACAAGGTATATCATAGAGGAAAGCTATGAAGAAAGGGGAACTCGTTAGACATTTGTGGTATATATGGTTTTAACAAGGGAGAAATGAAGTACTCACAAAGAGAACAAAAGCACCAAGACCAAATGGGATGCCACTCGCCACTACTACTGCCCAGTGGCCGCCTGGGTTGGCTGCCCATGCGTACCTACAAAAAGATCGTTAGCTTCCTTACGCAACGGAGCTCTGGCGGGGAGAGATCAAAACACACCAGAACAGCCCAATGGGTAAGAAGATGCTACCCGCCATGGCGCTGTACAGTCGATGTTCTGGGGCCGGACGACCGTTGGGGGCTTGCCGGGCAGCGCGGGCATAGAGAGTCTTCTCGATCACCAGGTATGTGACACAAGCTAGAAGATAGCCGATGAGCACGCTAATAAAGGAAAGGCCAATATGGCGGGAGTCAAAGCCGTAGTCGAGGGTGTAGACGTATGTAGCGCTTGCAAAGTAGCTAAAGACGACCGCATATGCGTATCCCGTGTATAGAGTCAGCGAAAAGCAGATGGCCTCAGTGGTCAGCATGGTCATGGAGCGGAACACGGCCGCCTTGAGCATCGACAAGGCGAGTCGCACAGTACTGAACCGACCCGAGCGTTTGGCCGTGGCTTGGACACGCGAGTCGGACGTCTCCTTCATGAAGAGGATCAAGATCCAGATGGGCGCTCCGATCAAGGCCACAACCCACTGCGTCCATCGCCAGTCGCCATCGTATTCGTCCATGATATATGCCCCGACCAGCGGGCCGAGGGAGGGACCGAAGAACGGGCCGCAGATAAACAGGAGGCTTGTCATGGCTCCCGCCTTGGTGCCAATCCCCCAAACATCGAGGATTGTTCCAGCACCGATGGCGACGCCTGCTGATCCCAGGCATCCGCAGAAAAAGCGACAGACCAGATAAGTGGCCAAGTTCCGTGCCGCTCCAGCACCGCCTGCAAAGGCAATTATACTCGATGAGGTTGCAATGTACAGCCACCGGCGCCCAATAAACTCGGACAGGGGCGCCATGACCATGGGCCCAAAGGCCAGTCCCAACATGTACATGGTTTCGGAGAGGATCGCGACGGTGCGGCTGACGGCGAACTCGATCATGAGGGCAGAGGTAGCAGGAACTGTGACAGATGCAGAGAATGTTCTGCAGTTAGGTCATGACTTGGTTAGCCGGAGAGCTCATTTGGTTGTGCAAGGCCTATCCACAAACATTAAAAAGGCCAGGAAGCAGGGGATGGCAGTATGATAGATCTTCATCCCTAGGCTCCAGCTCGTGGCGTTGATGGCCTTGCTGCTATCGGCCTTGCTGCTGTCAACCTTGCTGATGTCGCTTTTGTCAACATCTTTCTGCATTTCCAGATCTGACATGATGAAAAGGTAAAGAAGATCTGGAGAACTCCCTCCAACGCGCAGTGGACTGAAGTGAAGAGGTCTTTTGAGTCGATTTATCCGTGGTACGCCTGGGTTGGTCCCATGGATGACTCTAAATACATACTTGAAATCACAGGCGGGACTGGTAATAATATACGGTTCTTGGGTAAATACTGTATACTTGTTCTAATTTCCTACATGCAGGGGTCTCAGAGTAAACAGCTAACAAGTACGTACGTCTTGCGATACCAGACTCACAAATAACTGAAAGTGCCGTGTAATTCGGACTTCTCGCTGCCGAAGGAGACCGAGTAAGCCACTACTAGGCGATGAACCAGACCCGCACTACATGCATGATCCACCCGGCTCACCACGACTCTATAAATCCGGGGCCTCTCGGCTGTAGGAGGCCGAAGAGCTTTGCTGCCAACATGATCTCCAGCATTATACTGCTTGAGCTGATTTTTTGCTTTTTTTCTCCGGTTTCTGAGCACTAAGTATAATTTAGTACAGACATCAATAATCATGGGTCGAGCACCAAAAAGGTCTGCTGCCTCGGTTGACGAAGAGGATTCGGCGCTGGCACCGCCACTCCAGGAATCGGTTCCTCAGAGTTCCAGTCGAGGGACACGGTCCTGTGAAGGATGCTACCAGAGAAAGATCCGCTGTGACCGTGGCGTGCCTTGCACAAACTGTTCGAGACATGGCATGACCTGCGTGTATCCCACAAGGGACCCGGACGCGGCACAGAAACCTTGTACTCTCCGAGACGTCTCTAACCGCCTGGAGCGGCTGGAAAGCTTGCTATCGCTCTTGGTTGAGAGGACCGGAGTCCTCACGGGATTTGAAGCCGATGGTGGCAGTAATCGCGGTCGCGGTCGTGCTGAGCCCGAGATTACAACCCGGCCTCGACCTATTAGTGACAATGCCAATACTATCAGAACTAGTCGGCAACAACCATCCGATCGGCCTTTAGACAAATCGACTTGGGAGCTGCTAATGAACAATTCGAACATCGAACCACTATTACAAGAAGACAGAAGCAAACCCACGCAACACCCTGGCCTAGAAACAACACCTTTGCAATTTCAGGCGAATACAGCCTCGCATCACAGACTTTCTACACAGCTAGGTGCTGCTGCTCCGCTAGACAGGGATTCTGATCTGCTGGATGTCTATCCCGATGCCCAACTCGCCCTCCGATTATGGAATGTGTACGTCAGGTCGGTCGATCCGGTCCTCAAGATCTTGCACATACCGACGATCCAGTCTGCTGTTGTGGCCACGATTCTGGACGCCCGATCCGCACAGCCCTCCATGGTGGCGCTGACATTTGCCATCTACTATGCCGCCGTCACGGCACTTTGTCACCACGATTGCGACGAGCCCGTCGATCTGCCGTGGGAGAAGCCCGTCCTTCTAAAACACTACCAGACAGCCTTGGACCGGCTTCTCGTAACGCCGGATTTCATGAAACGACCTGATGTGACGGGCCTGCAGGCTCTTGCAATTTATGTGGTGAGGACCTAGGCTGCCCTGGAACAGACCCTGTCGTTACTTCAACTGACCATGGCTACTATAGACTTGCTCAAGGGCAAATGAACTTGGCCGACCAGTATGGGTTCTTAACGGACTCGTGATCCGGCTCGCCCAGTCAATTGGCTTGCACCGAGACGGCGCTTCCCTCAAGCTGAGCCTCTTTGAGTCAGAGATGCGTCTTCGCCTCTGGTGGCATCTTTGTGTGCTGGAATCTCGTGCTTCCGAAGACCAAGGATTTCAGCCAACAGTCGATATCACGAATACGGGGCTGCGGCTGCCCCTGAATGTGAACGACGACCAGATTTATCCGGACATGACGCATTTTCCAGCGGAATCGCGTGGCTGGACGGAGATGTCCTTCTTCTTGATCCAGATCGACGCCTGCCGCGTGATCCATCCCATCCTCGACAGGCAACAGCAGGATTCCGGCGATGCTCTTCTTAGTATCCGGGAAAAAGGAGGGAGGATCTCCGATCCAGTCCAATACATGACAGAGAAATATGGCATCGCACCCGGGTCGAAATCTGTGACACCAGTTAATCTGCCGGGCATTGCCACGCAGCATGTTATCACGGCATGTAAAAAGATGGAGTTTGTGCTGCAGCTGCGAGAGGAGATCTCTATATCTAAGCAAAAAGAAGCGCAGGATGACGATGCGACATCAGACGTGCCCAAGCTCTCGTTCAAGCTGGCCTGCGACTGCCTGGAGAGTAGCCATGTGCTGCTGAAAGAGGGCCTTGCGTCGCGGTTCACATGGCTCTTCAGCATGTATACGCAGTGGTACGCACTCGCCTACGTCTTGCGCTGCCTCTGCAGCAACCCGCCCCCTCGTGGGTTCGAGGCAGACCGTGCCTGGGCTCTGGTCGAGGGACTCTCCCCCCGTGGACCGAGTCTCCAGGGCCATCCGGCGGCAGTCCATGACGAGCACGGACACGGCAGGATATGGAAATTTCTCAATCAGCTTCGACATCAAGCATGGTCGCTGAGACAGCATGCCCAGACATCTACGGCCACTGTAGATGTCGGGGCTCCGTCATCCAGCGGTGGGAGATACTGGCCTGGCCAGCGTTTTCCAGATGCCGAAATCCTCCCGCCCACAATAGACCCGGGGACATCTTTCGTCCCTGAGTGGGCTTCTGAATTCCCTGTTAGTTCCGACCAGAGCGTCTTTACATCTCTGGATTTGCTGATGCCAGAGATTCCTTTTTACCGGATTGGAATGCGGTTATTAATGGCCGGTAGCTAAGTGGTTGTAAACAGATAAATATCACTATGTTTGCTCCGTATATTCGGTGTTAAAGTCAAGTAGGGGCCGGAAGCCGTATTGTGGATGCACTCCGTCTCACCACCCGGACATCTCCGGAGCGGATTGTCTGTCCCATTCTGTGATACGATGCATCTGAGGGCAACACGAGCGCTTGATTTTCTGAGAAGGGGTTTTCGAAAAATCCGCATCTTCAGAGGAAGGCATCATTGGATGCTTTATCAGTGCATGCCTTCCAAAAGCATTAACTACATCATCTGTAGGATTCGTGCGATGCATGGTCAGCAGTAACGGGTTTCACTTCGGCGGCAGCGGCGCCGGCTGTGCCGAAGACGACCAGGGGCTCAGAACTTCAATGAAAGACCATTATGAGCCGGGAACAGGTAACTGCTAACATACTTAGAACTCGTATGGTTGGCCACAGGACAAATCCTACAGCTGCTGCATGATACGAGCCCCTTCTCTGACATGACAACGTCCAACGTCCAACATCCAACGTCCAACAGTCTGCGCTCCTCGGCGTCGATCTTGTCGCTCCCAAAAGCGTCGCAATCTTTGAACTTGGATGGTGAAATGGTATAAAGTCGCAGAGATGTATGAGCAACGGTATCATCTCTATGCCTCTAACTCATTTGGCGCGCAATAACTGTCACCAAGACGATTAGCTGTTCAACAGCACATTCGTAGCTACCAAACACGAAAAAAAAACATTGAAGAAAGCATTTCATAGCCTGATATTCGCCATGGCCGCCTTTTCACCAATTCTCGCGCCATCAGGAACACGGCCTCGGTCACAGTTCTTCACTGCCGTCAAAGCCAACGTATGTACATCTCCCTTCCAGTCTTGCTGCTCCCACATGCCTCAGACTGAACATCCATGCTGTAGTTTATCCGTGATGGTTTCCCACTGCAGACATGGGTAGCCTTCGGCGCTCTCCTGCAATCAGCACTCTTGCTGATCCTTCCCATTCGCTTCGCCATTATTCCGTCCATCTTCTATCTCAGCACCTCCCTCATCGACGGCCTCTTCATCTGGAGCGGCGTGCGAACCAATCCATACATGTCCGGCGTCGTGCCAGGAAAGGTCAGCGCGCAGTTCCCCGGCAGCACGACGCCATCGCAGAATCCAATCGTCGTCATCAAGCTCGCCGCTCGCAGCAATCACCCGCTCGGCGTCTTCCACCCGCACATGCGCAAGATCAGCACCTTCTTTCGAGACATGATCGAGGACCTCGACGAGCACAGCGAACAGTACGACTATCTCGGCGCCTGCAGCTACCTGGCCAACGAGCGCGCGACAGCCAACGAGGTGATGATCCTGGCCTACTTCCGCACCTACGAGGGGTTGCACAAGTGGTGCCACGTGCCGGGCGGCGTGCACCGCGAGGCCTGGAGCTACTGGAACCAGGACATCATGGGCCGCGGCAAGGCGAAGGAGGGCCGCCTATTCAGCATCATGCATGAGGTCTATCAGGTCCCTGCCCGGAAGTGGGAGAGCATCTTTGTCAACTACCACCCCAGCGGGCTGGGTGCCACGACGTACAAGATCGACGTGGAAGGCCAGACGAAATGGAGTAGCCCGCTGGTTGATGCGAGCAGGGGGCTGCTGAGGAGCAGTAAGGGGCGGATGGCACTGAGCGAGGGCAACGACCACGACATCTACGGGGACGATCCGTTTGCGAGCCAGTCTGAAAGGTAAATGATTAATATGTTATGTGTCCTCTGAAAATGGAACAAGAGGACTCTAAATCTGGATATCTGTAGCGCTATAGATTGCTGATTTGAAGGATTGATGAAACGAGATAATTGGTATCCTTTCTAATAGAATTTGACTTTGTGTTTTGCCTTTAGTTCAACTTGTTATGTACTGCTGCTCCCTCTGTATCTATTAACTTTGCTTCGCGTTAAACATGCACTTGTGATGACATCCCTACATATTAGACCAATATAAAATGCAAAATGATATTGTAAATAAGCGGGAACCAAAAATACAATCAATTTGTAGCACACTAATTTAACAATTACTCGCAAAACGAGTGGTCAGGTTCTTCTAATCGAGTCTATGTTAAAACAAACAAAAAGTCGAAGTCCGTTTAATTTTCGTCAGCGAGCTTATCAATGGAGCTCATCATCTTGTACAGATTCTTGGCGCGCTGAGTATCCTCCACAAACTTGTTAAACTCTTCCTTTCCAGTACCCTTGCCATCAAAGCCCCATTCCAGTCCGTAGTGCACAACAGTGCTGTCGAAGGTGTAGCGGCCCCTGTCTCTGCACAAGCCGCAGAAGATCTCCTTGAACTCGTCGGCAAAGCCGTTGCGAGGGAATGCATTGCAGATTTCCTTGAACTCCTCATCGGTCATTACACCCTTCAAGTTGGGCAGATCCTCCGGAAGGCCGAGGAGGTGCAGGCTCGGTCCAAGGAGGTCACCGTGAATGCCGTAGTGGACCAGCGCAACCTCGGGCTCCTTCCAGGGCGCAAAGACTTCCATCGTGTGCAGGGCGATGGAGTCCCAGGCCAGCTGCATGCGGCGACCCTTCCTGTCCCAGGTGCTCTCTTTCTCGGGGTATGAGTCGATGAAGTCGCGAGCGAGGTTGGCACCGTCGACCTCGAAACGCCTGGTGTTGGTCACAATCTCCTTGTTCTTGGACCAGGCGAGATCGTGGAGGAGACAGCTCACGACAATGAGCTCCTTGTCAAGCTCATCGCCCAGCTTGGAGAACTCGGGCATCTTCTTCTGGAGAAGAAGGCAAAAGGCTGCACTGCGTAGAACATGGTTCAAGACTCCTGGGGTCGAATACTTCTTTGCTTGATAGTAAGAAGCTAACACGAGGGGAGTGGTGGGAAACTCAATCCCAGTCAAGGGGAAAGAAGGGAAGGGGTTGGTAGTTGATGACGACATGGCTATTGATGTTGATTGCACAAATATGCGAATATCTGAGTTGGTGATTGTTGTTCTGACAATTGATTGATTGCTTGATTGGTTGGTTGATTGCTTGATGGATAGTTTTTTGAAGCTGAGTTACCAAAGGGCATTATATATAGGAAAATATGGCATCTAGAAGTCTAATCTGGACAAGCAATCGCATAGCTTACGAATGAACAGTGCATGTAATCATTCCGTGTCTCGAAGTGCGAGACTCATCGCAAGCTTATCAGAACATGATTGATTTGTAACGTAAAAGTGTTGAAATTGGCTACAAGGTTTGTTGAAGGTTTGAAGATGGATCGAGATGGAAGGGTGCATTAGATCAACTAAGCTGTTGCCGTGCACGATTTAGCAGTACAGCCTTATTTTCCAGCAATAACCTGGGCAAACAAATAGAGGTGGCTTATACATCTCTTCCGACTCAGCTCGGAGTTGGGGTAAAGTCACGCCATGCAATAGTTATAAAAGATATACGAGTACGAATAAGCTTCAAGCTCTGCGATTATGTTTTGTAGTGGCTATTGGCTCAAGTCCTGCGCTAGGCCTCAACGCATTGCTTCGCATCGTCTAGCTGCTCGTTGCTCATCTAATATGTGGTGATGGGTAATCACGATTGACTTCTGTATAAATAAAAGAGTTGCCGATGCCTCGGATAAAATGTGATCGCACCCTGACGCCGCTCGGATGCATGACCAAATATACCTTAACGATCGTATGTTTATGACGGTATGCCTGAATTAGCGGACTACCACCTCTGTCATACTGAGGCTGGTGGCTGCTTGCATAATGCTCATGACTAACATTTGCAGAATTGCCGTTACTGGCATACACTTACCATTTCCGGTAATTAGACCCTGGTTCAGTTCCCACTATTTTTGAAGGCTCGCTAACCATTTTAGCCCTAGTGCCGGCAGTGGCCTTTAGGGGTCTTCCTTGTAGCGTTGACAAGCTCAATGTGCCGAACGATGAAAAGGCCAAATAAAGTTCGTGTGGCTGATTCTCAACCCAGTTGTCATAGTCTCCCGCAATGCTGGTGATAACACTCGCTTGGTCCGAGGCATTATTCTCCTCGACATGAGATACGCAATTGCTGTTTATCACACACAATGTAGCTCACTGATGTTAGATATACAACCCGATAACTTTGAGTTATAGTAGTCAGGTAGGATAGTGCTTGAGAGCAAGCTCTAGTCTATTCTTGGGAACTTCCTCCTTCCAATTTCCGTTTAGCAACTATGAGGCTATATAGAAGGAGAAATATTCCCCAGGCTCTTCAATGAGAAACCTGGTAGTGACTTTGGGTTCATAGCCGTACTTATTCAGGGAAATTTACTTCCAAGAACGTTAACCTGCCGGATTCGTGTCCCAGTACCATCTTATTTCCATCTACTGCTACTGAAGTAGATCTGTAGTCAGCAGGAAGCCAGAGGCTTTTCTTGCCATCTATAGTCACCCACTCCCCGTCGACATACAGAGCATGGTCAGAACAAACCTCAGTGGAAACTTGCTCGGATAAGATAAATATAGGCGCTAATCGGATCGATCCGTAATTCGTCTTAAGGTATCTGCCATCGGGCGAAAATCCTACGGCAGCAACCCTATATCCTTCAAATGTGTGTAGGTGATTCCCCGTGGCTGTACCCCAGAGCCGGATAGTTCTATCGTCTGATGCGGAGGCCAGAAGCTTGCCGTCAGGAGAAAAGGCCACGGATCTAACACAATTGCTATGCCCCTCAAGCGTCTGTATATGACTCCCTTGAGCCGTATTCCAGAACCGGATAGTTTTATCGTATGATCCTGAGGCTAGTATCTTACCGTCAGGTGAAAAAGCCGCAGATTCAACTGATCCGTAATGTCCCTTAAGCTGCCGTAAGAGGTTGTCTGTGGCCATATCCCAGAGATGGATAGTGAAATCTTCTGAAGCCAAGGCCAGCGTCTTACTGTCAGGTGAAAAAGCTATAGAATAAACATATTCGTCAAGTCCCTCAATTGTGCGTAGGTGGCTTCCGGTAGCTGTATCCCAGAGCTGGACATTATCATATGATGCCGAGGCCAGTGTTTTTCCGTCAGCTGAAAAAGCCATAGATCTGGCCCAGTCATTATCTAGCTTAAGTGTATGTAGGTGACTCCATGTGGCCGTATCCCAAAGCTGAATTGTTTTATCTTTTGCTGCTGACGCCAGTATTTTACGGTTAGGTGAAAAGGCCACAGATAAAATCCAGTCGCTGTGGGCCTCATGTGTATGTAGGTGACTCTTTGCTGTTATATCCCATAATCGGACAGTGGTGTCATCTGATGCCGAGGCCAGCGTTTTGCCATCAGGTGAAAAACTACAGAATTAACATAATCGGTATGTCCCTTGAGTATATGTAGACAACTCTTTGCAGTTATATCCCAGATCCTGATAGTGTCATCATTTGATGCCGAGGCCAATGTTTCGCCATCGGGTGAAAAACCACAGAATTAACCCCGTCATCATGCCCCTTGAGCGTTTCGTGGCCTCCTGTAGCCATATCCCAGAGCTGGACGTTATCGTCTGATGCCGAGGCCAATATTTTACCATCTGGCGAAAAAGCGACAGACCTTACAAGATTGTCATGTCCTTGGAGAGTATGATGGCTCCCTGTGGCTATATCCCAGAGTCGAATAGTCTTATCGTCTGATGCTGAGGCCAACGTTTTACCGTCGGGTGAGAAAGCCAGAGACAAGATAAGATAATCACTATCCTTCTTAAATATTATGTGGCTTCCTGTAGCCGCGTCCCAGAGTTGGATAGTCTTGTCGTCTGATGCTGAGGCTAGCATCTTGCCGTTAGGAGAGAAGGCCATAGATTTAACCCAATGGCTATGTCCCCTGAAGGTTTGGTGGCTCCATGTTGCTACGTCCCAGAGCCGGATTGTGGTATCGTCTGATGCTGAAGCTAATTTTCTGCCATCGGGCGAGAAAATTATGAATAGTACACCCTTAACATGTCCATCGAGCGTCTGTTGGTAGCTTCCCGTGGCTGCATCCCACAACCGGATAGTCTTGTCGTCTGACGCTGAGGCTAGCGTCTTACCGTCAGGAGAGAAGGCCACAGATCTAACCCAGTAGCCATGTCCCTCGAGTGTCTGGCGGTTCGTATCCCAATGGGTTACAGTTCCTGCTACCGTCTGGATGAATGGCAGCCTATACTTCCACTGCGTGGCCCTGACCTCACTTGTCGTTGGGCTGAATACTAGTGCGGATGCATATATCTGGAGAGGAGCTCGTTCTATGATTGACCCGTGATTTTGGATAAACGCTTCGATGTCATTTAGGAATCGAGCCAACTGAGAGGATTTCTGTATGAATAGTTAGCGGTTATGAGGAAAGGAGAGAATCATAAGCTTACCTGAGTAACATGTAGAAGTTTTCTAATCAAATATAGCCCATGCGAGAGTCTTTCCAGTACGGATAGATATTCGAGCCATTGTAGGAGCTTCTCTCTCAGAAACCCGATTACTTCTCCATCGTCCGCCAACGCGCTCTTGCCCTCGGGGTTTTCGCTAATTCCAGCGACGAAATGGTCGGCCCAGAAGAGACAGGAATACCATATCGAAGCCACACGATCCAGCTGTGGGGGTTCGAGGTTTTCCGGTGTGAACCCGTAATCGAGGTCATACATGTTTTGTTTCAGAACCTTAGCCATTGCGCCAATTGAGCGCCTGCCGATGTCTACATGCCCTTGGGCAATTCCGGACGATTGAAGCCAACGATTGAAATTGTCATGTAAATAATCCTTGGCAGACTGGTGGATCAGGTACACTGTTTTCTCCCTCATTGCCAGAAATGAGCCGCATAACTCAATTGCCGTCATCGTCATGTTGTGTGACATGTCAGACAGAGCGGCTAACTCAGAGAGAGAGATGGGACGGAACGCAAGAACAGTGCATATCAAAACTTTCTTGCAATCCTGGGGCTTTATCCTCTTCACGCTCTCAATTCTGGTCATCATATGGTCGTATAGCTCTAACAATCCTGGAGGCATGGCTTTGATGTCCTGGACAGCATACTCTCCATGGACGTCTTCAATATGCTGAAATGCGAGTGATACCCAAAGAAATGTGTTCATAGCTCGTTGATGGACCTCATTTGAGATCTCAGCTAAAATGCTTGCGTCGTACCCGTCTCTACCTCTAAGGGCCGTGAGCTTGTGGTCGATGTATGCATCCACGGGGCGTGCCAGACGTTGCGCATCTAATTCAACTAGGTTCCCCGAATTACCAGGTGAACTCCCGGTCAAAGTCTTGAGCCTACAAAGAACATCAATCTCAGGTCGGCTAGAGCATAGCCACTTCACCTTGTCAGAGCGTTTGATGGATTTTGAAATGAGGTCAAGTAATTCATTCAGCCCCGGCTTTTCCCTGTTGCACTCATCAAGGGCATCGACCACAAAAAGGACAGGTGACAGTTCGGGATCGTCCAGCATGCTCAAAAATGCTTCAGAGAGTGCAAAAAAGGCGTTTGAGTCTTGGAATAGAGCTGTGCCAGAGTCTGTGTACTTCTTGCGCAGATGCGACATGAGATTCGGCTGCTCAACCACGAGCATCCAGGCCAAAGACCTTAGAGCGGCGGTTGCACTGTTCAAAGTTACATCTGTCCCTTGGCAGAAGAAGCACGAGATGCCGGGGGCACGGAAATCTTGCTGTTTCTCAAGGCTGCGAATGATGCCCATCAAGAGCATCGTCTTTCCAGTGCCGGCATGTCCCTTTATCCACAACAGTTGGCATGAACTGTGGTCAATTGGACCATCCCATTGTGTGAAACGCGTATACTGCTCTGTGTCAAGTACCCATTCGTATGCTTCGGGGAGTAGGGCGTCTTTCTTATTCTCAATCTTCTTCATATCGTCTCTCGGATCGACAACTCGAAGATCCCAGCGGCATTTTCTGTCAATTTCATCAAGTTGTAGTTCCTTTTGGAAGGTTAAAAACTCCCGAAGAGTCTGATGTATGTCTCCAAGCAATTTTTCCATGCTCTTGGCACGCTCGACAAGTTGCGCTAGGGCGCTCTTCGCATGGAACTTGTTATACTGATTTGAATCCTTCTGAAGAGTAGCTTCCGCATCTTCAACGGTCTTCAGCTCGCTATCCCAATCATCCCAACTCACAAGGTTGCGGAGAAAGACAAGGCCCTGCTGCCGGTAGTAGGAGCATACGCTTTTCATCTGATACAGGAGAAGGGCCTTGTAGAGCACGAGGACCTTCGCTTCTAACTGGGGAAGAATCATTTCAAAAGATTCGTTGACGCAATCCTCATTAAGAAGATGTTCCGTGAGGGCACAATACCAATCCATTCTAGAGACGACGTGTACGATGCCAGAAAGATTGGATTTTGTCGCTTTTGCAGGATTCAGAAGGATCTAGATGGAAACGAGTGAACGGGAATTTAAGAAACACAAGATAAGTGTGCTGCTCACCTGCAGTCCAATACAAATACCAGCCCATGGTAGTGCAGCCTGCGGTATGTTTTGGATAGCTGCGTCGATTAACCCTTTGGCTGAGATGATGAACTGGGTAACGTCGCCCACCCCTTTCGTAATCTTCGACGGTGTTGAAATCTTTGCCAGGCCCTCTTCTACGAGCGTCTTCATAAACATTTGTCTCATGGTCGGGTTTTTCAGATTGGCTGAAGCGTCGGCGCCAGAAACAATGTCAGGCTTGGCCCCAAGAACTGTGGTCAAGGTTTTCACATAAGACATGACAAGTTCTGCGGTGTCTTCATCCTCCTCGAGACTATCGTAAGCGGCGTTCCAGAGTCTCTGGGATTTAGAAAGTGCTGTTCGCTGCGGTTCTGTTGATTCGATCTCTGGTGTAGGCAGCTCTGTCCCACTACTGAAGGGCGCTTTCGAGTCATGATTCACTTCTTGCTTCGAGAATCGGGCTCCTGCCATAAATCTGAATTCCAAGTCTCTCATCTCTGCCGTCTATAATGAACATACCTGCGGATTGCTGAGGAGAATTAGGTGACGATGATGCATTAGCCCGCTTCCACAAGCTCTTAAGTCCCATGGCTTCGACAGCGATCCTTGGTGTGAAATTAATGACAGAATTGCAGTAGCCGAGCGGCAACGATAGTTTGACATAGAAGCAGTAACGTAGAGGTCCTAATTTTGTCCTTGGTCACAAGGAGAAATTGGCTGTGATTGGAATGGTCACCCTTCGCTGCGGGAAAGGCCCTCGGTGTGATGTCCGCCACGCAGCTCGATAATAATAGGCTGCTGAGTCCTGATGTTCTGTGCCTATTATTTGTGCTTGTATAACAAAGCCTTCAGTCATTCTCTAGATTCTCATATGGAGAATCCGATCTCAAAAGCCTTGCTGGGCTGTCGGATCAAGAAAGCCGCGCAGGACTGCAGCATCGAGGGGCTGTAAACATGAAGCGCCGAAGCCAGATTGATTGGACAGAAAAGTTGGGTGCTCATTTCCGTGTCGCTTCAGCCTGGCCTCGTTTACAGGCCAAAATCAGCACTAGCTATGCATTGCCTGCACGACTGCGACAGAGGATGCTTTAGGTCCAATAGCGATAAATCTTCGAAATCATCGCCAGGCTGCCTCCACAACTACAAAGCGCGTTTCTAGAAGCGATCAGCGTGACGACTAGGCTTTCGCTGTTATATACAAGCATCCTCTCTCACAATGTCGATGATATAGACATCAATAACTGCCCAAGTAGTCGAATATTCTTTTTACAATATTTCACGAAACTTGATCTCATACTGTGGCGACTTTCGTTTAAAAAGCAATGATGTTACATTTTGCAGTAATAGAGTTGCCATTTGTTCTAAACTTCGCCACCGCATTGTCTGAGCGCATTATAAAGAATTGCTCATAAAAAATAAACCAATAAACCTTATATTAATATAGATAATTGACAGTTCCTCGCCGTAATAACTAAAACTCAAATGTCTCCTCTTCTACATGAAACAGAATATCTTTACAACTTGCTTTCGACGCTGCTATTCTTCCGCTGCGTATCAACTGTGCAGGTCCACAGAGATTAACTGAAGCATCCATGCCCATTCTCGCGTCTCTCACATTCTCAAACCACTTCATTAAATCTGGACGGCCTTGGTAAATGTCCCCGATGCCGTCGAACTTTACGGATTCGCTGTCTTCCTCCACGCCACTTGTAACGTGAATCGTTATATCTAGCGTGACGGGCACAGCTTGATCTGACGCAATGTCGGCGAGGTTCTTCAGTTCGGCTTCAAACCAGGAGATGTGATCGAAATTCTTAACCGTCCATAAGAGATGAATATGCCAGCCACCAGGCATGGATACTAGTCCTGATTTCGCTTGATTCACAATGTGTGTCGCAATACTGATGCCGGGGGTAATGCCAATTCCGCCAGCCACGAGCACGATTACTGGATGTGCGCCCCATTGCAAGTGGCCGACACCATAGGGCCCATCAATCTGTAGTTTGGGAAAATTCGTTTCCGTAGATACAGCTTCGTATGTTCCTCCTTCGGTTGTTGTTGATTGAGCAACCTTTACAACATCTTCCCCAACGTTTTGCACCTTTTTGGTAAACGAGCCAAGCGCCCTGACGGCAATCGTAGTTTCGTTTTGTCCAGGTGCAGAAGCAATAGTAAATGGATGCCAATTGAAGAATGACACGCTGGGGATCTGTACCCAAGCTATCTGACCTGGTTGCGATGGCGCTACTCTAGCGATGTTGAATTTTGTTACACCTCCTGAGTAGTGCATAACTGATTTGACTTGCGAGCCCCGAAAGTTATTATAGAATCGGATGCCGCGATCAATTACCCAGAGACCAAACCCGGGAAGAAGAAATTCGGGCCCCTTGTTCGCGTGGTATAAGGCTCCTGCAACGAAAACAAGGAAGAAAAAGTGCGGGTAGTAGAAAGCCTCAAACCAGCGACGCCGGAAAATCTTGGGAATAGATGTGATTGCAATAATACATAGCGATATCCACGCAGCTATGCCCACGGGGATACGAGGGGCCTGAGCAGCCGTGTAAAACTGGTTCGTCTGCACATAATGCTGTATGATGAGGCTGCAGTGCAGCGTTGCATGTACAAATGTTGCTAGACCAATCCAGCGATGATACCTAAGCAACACTGCCGAGGGAATGCGAGCAACATGAGCAAAGAGGTTGGTACGCGCGCCCATGAGGAGGCTAAGGCCACCGTTGGCGATTGTGAGCCAGCCATAGAGTTGGTAATTCGTAGTATAAGCAAACTTGTTCCAGCCCCAGAGGAAGTTGAGAAAGGTGAAGACAGAAACGCGTATGAGAATGGGAATGTTATTGCGAGTGATGAATGGGATAGCAGAGGGCAGCGTTGTTATCTTGTGTAATGTGGTATAAATCTTCCAGTGCTTCTGGCGTGCTGTATTCGGCCGGCCTGTAGAAAGAGAATGTGAGAATTGATTCTTAGTGAACAGGTAAATTTGATGAGGAGAAACCTACCTTTTCTATAAAGGTGTAGCAAATATGAGGGAGCATGAAGCATGCTCTCAAAGAAAAGCATTCCAATAACACAAAGGAAATACGCCCTGGCAGCCGTATACTGATCATTGATAATAGGATTAAGCATAGATGGGGACACCATCTTGGCGAATGCTAATAACTGTAGAGTCAAAAAATGTGAGAGTAAATAATCTTTCAACAATTAAAGAGGTTATCGAAATATTGGCTTAATGACGAAGAAGGCAATCATAAAGAACTGTCCGTTAGATTTCTTGAGAGCGTCCGTCTCTCTTCGAAACTATATATTATGCCAATCAAAATATTTGGTATCTGCATAAACAGTCTCATCTTATGGCGGATAAGACATGAATTACAACTATACTGATTAGACAAGACTGATTACACATGCGCTACTTGATAGTCCGTCTTACTTACACCTCAAAATAGTCAGGGGTAATGTTTAAGCACCTTATCTAGATATGCTCGGCACTTGTGTGTCATTTGAGAAGGGGCTATGCCTGTCCCTTTTCTTTGACCTCAAGTAATTTGCATCTACTCTTTTGGGAAATTTTGATGAATATATCGGCTAGTAATGCAGCAATTCCAAAGGAAAGATACTAACATGCATGTCTCGGACCACTGCCGATGCTACATTAATGTTTGGCCCTAGAGATTACCATTCAGTTCGGCCCCTTGGCAGTTTGGAATCAAGCTGACAAAAGTTCCCCGTTTTTTAACCTCTGTATTAAATTCGGCCTAACGTTGAATGATCTACGATAATTGACCCGCCGACGAATACTAGCTCTTCGGCAGCCAAACTTGGGGAGGACAAGAAGAGGTGAGTTGATGGATATATAAAGACAATAGAGATCTGCTTCTACAGCTGCTTTTATGTTCCACATCCAGTACTCTACTCTTCCATCAGACAAAGAACATTCTACAAACTCCAAATTTCAAATCTCCAAACTTAAAAAACCACTATTACACGCAATCTTTCACAGCCAAACATTCAGCTCTTTACCAACAATGTTTTTCTCAACCATGCAGACTCTCTCTTTCCTCTCTGCTCTGGCTCTGCCCGCTATTGTTAGTGCTAGCTCGGTCGGCGCTTCGGGCACACTCTCTTCTCTTGATGGTGGCCTTGGCGGCGTCGTCACTGTCGCCAGCGACTCTTCCCTTGAGGTTACGCAGTATAAGCTGGCTGATGCCAGTGCTCCCGAGCTGTACTGGTGGGGAAGCACCTCCAGCGACCTCTCGTCTGGTTTCCGCATCTCCAACACACATATTACGGAGGCTGCTACTTCGGATAGTCTGACCATTAATCTGGATGCCGGCCATACACCCGCCGACTTCAGCACCGTGGGGCTTTGGTGTGAGAAGTTCAAGACCAACTTCGGCCAGGCTCAGCTAGCAGCTAGCACGACGAGCACTTCGAGTGGCAACAACTCGCAATCCACCACCGGGGCTGCAGCACCGGCACGTACCACCACCGGTGCAGGTTCTGCAAACAGTATTGGAGTTATGTTTGCTCTTGCGGCCATGGCTGCTGGGGTCGTTGTCCCAGCACTGCTTTAATTGGGCAGGAGCAGCAATCCTGACAACATTGCATACAAATGACATATGCATGTAGCTTAGCAAGAGACGGAAGATGATATTCATATCTAGATTAAGGTTTTCGTTTGGATGGCATATCACTATAGATTTAATTTTTACTACAATTACTTTTACGTACTCAGAGTTGACCCTGTAGTAACTGGTGTTTTAAGATACAGTAACTGGATAGATTTGGTAGTTGTGCGGACATATAGTTAATGGGAGTAAGGAGTGCTTTAATTTTGTGCTTCTTTTAACTATGCAGTAGTGTGCTGACTAGAGCGTTGCCAGTAAGTCCTATAGATTTCTATCTCCTTTCCGTAAGATTTATCACATTCCTACATGTAGTTATCACACGCTAAGAATGCTGTGATTACAAACTCCCGTCCATGTCAACATAGCTGAAGCAACTAGCTACTTATCCCCCAGTAACCAGCCGACGCCATCTACAGCGTCTCGCATCCGTCTTCGACTGGCATCCAAATCTGGATACATTGTCCAAAATCCATGAGGAACGCCGCGATACACATCTATTCTCGTCGGCACTCCGCACTCTTCTCTCAGGATACGCTCGTAAATGAGACTGTCGTCCCGTGCAGGGTCCAACCCAGCGACCTGAAAATAGACAGGGGGCAGGAACTTGTGTCTAGATGCAACAGCGTCGGAGTGAGACTTTTGGCTAATGGAGAATGGCGGTGACGGCTTGTCCCCTTTATACGCACTCATGTATTGGTTTAGAGCTGCGGTATCGAGGATTGGGGCAAACTTGTTCTGTTCCATGGAGAGATAGAGCTCCTTGTAACGGTCAGGGACACGACCAGGGTCAATATAAACTCCACACGCTAGGAACTGCCCAGTAAGCGGAGGCTGTAGATCTCGGGCAAGTTGTGCCACCATGTTGCTGATGGCTGCCCCGGCGGAGAGCCCTCCAATGATGAAACCCTTCTTCGGGTCGGCATTGGCAGGCAGAATCTCTCCATCTTTCTCAGCTGCCTTGCGTGCAATATACTGCACTACTGCGAATACATCGTTGACGTCGGTAGGGAACGGGTGTTCTGGTGCAAGGCGATAGGACGGTAGAATGCAAGTGGCATTATGTGCCAATACTAGTTCCCGCGCGGTGGCAAGCTCCAGCTCCGGGTAGCCAACGCAGTGGCCGCCGCCATGAACGAGAATCACGATAGGGGATGGTACGGTACTGGAGATGGCGGACTGGCAGACGACTATGCGAGATGAGAATGTGTCGTCGATTGGAATATCGTATTCTCTCTCAACAATGGTCGTCGGTCGGCTAGCTGCGAGCATTTGCTGAGCATTGGGTAGAGTTTCTTGGACGATTTTCTGAAATGTGGGAATGCCGCCGGGAATGTGGCCTGGCGGCGAACCGTTGGCTTTCCAAGCAGCTTCGAAGTCTGGGTCCATGATGCCAGTGGCGAGGATTTGTTCAACCGTCCATGGTGGCTGGTCCATTCTGAATGTGTCACCCATCATAGACAGTAACCAGAAGAAGACAATGGCAAATTAACTGTGCAAATGTATAAGCAGGCCGCGAGACCCTTTTTTATGATTTGTTTAGATGAGGATGTTGGTAAGAGAGCGACAGGAGAGGTTACATGCAATATTTTTAAATAAAATATCTACGGGTTTGGAATGATTCGCAAAGCAATTGAAGGCAATAGACATGACGAAATTAATGTTACACGGCGGGTGTCTCATACGGCAGAAACACTGACTGTGTCGGAATAAATTCCTGTTGTTGGTCAGCGACAATTCTGCATCCTACAGGTTGTCATACTCTAAGGATTGGAGTTGAAAATGAGGTTACCCTTAAACTCTCTCATTGCAGAGAGTACAAGTAGGATTCAGCCGGGGGTTTGAGTCACTCACCGGGATGGAGTCACACACCGGATCCACTTGTGTTACTGCAGGTCCGACACGTAGATCCATCGATTCCAATCGCAAATCCTTCAGAAGATCAAAGTCTTGGCTAAAAAAGAAATGATCTCATTAGAGAGTATGAGGATTGGATTCTGTGAAATGATGATATAAATGCATTGGCGCAAAGCAGTGCAGTGCTAGAGTTGTATATATCCATCGAATAGCGGCCTCAATTCTCTGCTCTGGCTACAGCATACAATTCCGCATCCAAACACTGCAGTGTCTGTAGACAACTCTACTAAGCCAAGCTCACCATGGATGAAATCCGCGAGCTGGACAATCTTCAGCCCCCAGACCGGCCCCAAAACGCCTCTACACAGGAGTTAGCTAATAGCGAAAACCCCAAACCCGTTCCGACGACGCCCGTACCAGTGCAAGATGCCGAGTCTCGGTCGACAGGCCCCAAAACATGGAGGTTCTGGGCTATCATCATGGCATTGAGCATCACGGGGCTCATGTCCGCAATCGAGGGGACCATCATAACGAGCGCATTGCCCACCATCACCAATGCTCTGGGTGGTGGTGATGCATACATATGGGTCCCTAACGCCTATCTCCTGGCGCAGGTCGCCATACTTCCGCTGGCCGGACAAGCAAGCAACATCTTTGGTCGTCGCCATCTCCTCCTGGGATCTGTTGCCCTCTTCACGCTGGGAGGCGGCCTCAGCGGCGGTGCCTCCTCGATGGCCATGCTGATAGCGGCTCGCACCATCCAGGGGCTCGGCGGCGGAGGGATTAATCTCCTTATGGAGACTATCGTGACCGACATTGTCCCGCTCCGGGAGCGTGGCCAATACATGGGTATCGTGGGCATCGGTGCCATTGTAGGAGCTACCGTGGGTCCGTTTCTGGGCGGCCTGATCACCGATCATGCTTCCTGGCGGTGGTGTTTTTACATCAACGTGCCCATCGGCGTTGGTAAGAACAGCTCCAGTCCTCTTCTCCGTTTCTCAGTAAATGTGACGACGGTTCCCGCTTCTCTTTACTGACCATGCTCCAGCTTCTTTCGTGATTCTATTTATTTTCCTCCGTGTCAAGTACGAGCGCGATCTGAGCTGGTCGGCTCGCCTCAAGCGCATCGACGTCTCTGGCAATGCCATCTTCGTGGCCGCAATCGTATCCGCCCTGATTGCACTCACTTGGGGCGGCACCATCTACAGTTGGAGCACCTATCACATCATTGTGCCCCTCGTCCTGGGCCTTGTAGGCGTGCTGCTCTTCGCCGCTTTCGAATGGACCCCGAGACTCTGTCCAGAGCCCTCATTCCCGAGACAGATCGTGTCGAACCGCACCTCAGCAGCCGCTCTCGGTCTGACCTTCATTCACGCGGTCGTCGCCTATTGGGTATACTACTTTCTGCCGATATACTTCCAAGCCATTAAAGGTTTGTCGCCTCTACGCTCCGGAGTAAACACATTGCCCAATGTCGCTGGCGGGCTTGTCTTTGCAGTTGCGGGAGGCGTCCTACTCTCCAAGTTTGGCCGCTATAAGCCTCTACACTTGGTCGGATTCGCAGTTACCACTGTCTCCTTTGGACTGTTCAGCATCCTTGATGCCAACTCAAGTGACGCTGCGTGGGTATGCATACAACTTCTGAACGCCGCCGGCAGTGGCATGCTTGGCGGTGTGCTTCTTCCTGCTGTTCAAGCACCTCTAGATGAAAGCTATGTCGCCACGGCTACTGGCATTTGGAGCTTTGCTCGCTACTTCGGCTGCATCTGGGGTGTCACTATTCCGAGTGCCATTTTTAACAACGAATGCAGGCGTCTCTCGAGCAGCATTACCGACGCGGATATCGCTAGTAATCTGTCGGGAGACAGTGCGTATCAGCATGCCACAGGCGCCTTTCTATCAAGCATTCAAGACCCGACACTTCGTGCAGAGGTGGTCGAGGTATTTACCGGAGCGATGCGGACGGTTTGGCTTGTTGGAATTGCGTTTGCTGCATTGGGATTCTTGGTCAGCTTTATAGCGAAGGAGATTGAACTACGGAAGGAACTGAACAACAATTTTGGTGTAGAAGACAAGAAGGAAGCCATCATCTCGCCAACGACAGACACCGAAGCTGCACAATCATCTAATCCAGTCTAATACGAACATGAGCTTAGTTTAGTTATAGAGGCCTGCAATACCTTATTAGTTATAATTAACTGTTAGGTATTAACACGTATATCGTTCTAGCTTGTATATATTACCGCTTATTTCCTCCATAGCTTCTTCTTCAATATTCTCAACAACCTTCCAATACCCTTTAAGCATCCACCGGGCGATTCCCACTTTTCCAAGACTCTTCGAGAATCCTGTGTAAATGGATGATCTGGGCCCAGGACAGCACATCTCCCCTGCACGCACTCTTGCATTACAGAAAGAGCTCTACCTGAATCACCGCGACTGCGCAATGCAATGGCTAGGTTATGCTTAGATTGAAGCGTATAAGGGTGTTCCTCTCCAAGCATCTTCTCCTCAAGTTTTAACGCTTCCTCTGCAAGAGCTTCGGCCAGTTTATATTTGCGCAGATCGTGGTATATTGCCCCGAGTTGGGTTATGCTCCGAAGCGTGTCTGGGTGGTTCTCGCCAAGAGTCTCCCGACGGAGGTCCAGAGTTTCCTGATAGAGAGCTTTGGCTTCCTTATACTCTCCCAGGCCCTGACATGTTGCTGCAAGTGATCCTATATTCCAAAGAACGGATGGATGCTTCTCGCCGAGTACCTCTCGTTGGATAGCTAAAGCTTCCATCTTGAGAGGTTTGGCTTTGGCATAATCACCCTGGTAGTGATAGACGGCTGAGATTGAAGCCAAACTCTCAAGCGTGTGTTTGTGCTTCTCTCCAAGTACTTCCCGCTGAAGTGGTAGAGCCTTTTTATAAAGAGCTTCGGCCTCTTTATACTGACCATGGCTCTGATATACTTGACCAAGTAAAGTCATAGCTCGAAGGGTATCTGGGTGCTTCTCTCCAAGTGTCTGTCGCCGAAGTTCCATGGCCTCCTTATAACAATCTTTGGCTTTCTCATGCTGGCCCTGGTAATGATATGCTGCTGCGAGTGAAGCTATACTTTCAAGCGTATGTGGATGTCGCTCCCCGAAGACTTTTAGCCTCAGTTCTAGCGTTCTCTGGTCCACGGCCTCTTTTTCTCTCCACCGTCCTCGGTCATATAAGTACCCAGACGCTCTGCTTAAAAGTTCAGACGTATCAGCCTCCTTATTGCTGATTTCTGCCCAGTTTCCCATTCCTACAGCATGAGCCAAATACCTCTCGCACTGTCCCCAAGACTCTGGCTTTGAAGTTGGGAAGAGCTCTGACAATGCCTGCAAGGCAATTCTTGTGTAATATACCTCATCGCTTGCTTCTGTTTGCATCAAAGTTTCTTGTCCAGGTACACCTTCAAGGCCTCGCATAGCTAGCCTGTATCTTGCTGCTTCTTGCACAAGCTTATGCATCACATAGCTTGGTACGCCATCCTCAATATGGCGCGTCCTGAGGAATGAGAATTCTTGCAGTCGCATGATTGCAGACGTCACCTCCAGCTCTTCGGGCTCCTTATTCGGATCTTCGTTGCTGCACTTGCTGATCTTTATAATCAACTCGTGCGGTAAATTTTGGTTGTCTAGATAAGAGATGATATGGAGAACTTGGTATGCTGTTCTGTTCTCACTTTGAATCCGCTCCATTGAGACAGTCCACGTGTCAAGCACACTGTTGGGCATTTCGGGCCTTCGATGTCGATCAAATTCAGTCGTCTTAAGAGTATCCCATCGGCGTTTGCTCTCTCCAAGCAAAGACAGGTACCCAGAAGCAGTTGCCTGCATTCGCCGCATGTATGCACCAGCTTGAGAGATAGCTAGCGGAAACAATTGTAGCTCCCGAAGAAGGATTTTGATATCCTTAAGTTCATCACGACTATCTTTCTTATTTATCATTCTTTGAAGAAGCTCGATGGCTTCGTCAAGCTCCATAGATGTAATCTCAACACCTCTTTGTGCGCCGACCAGAGTGCCTGCAATACGGGCATCGCGACTTGTCCACAGTACTGTCCCTGTAGGCCCGTTTGGGACATACTCGTATAGGCTGTTAGTAGCTTCATCGGCGGATAATCCAACGCCGAATAATTCGAGATTATCCACATTATCAAGGATAAGTACCCACGATGGACATGCCTCGATACCGTTACGTACAGATCTAAGTAGATCCTTCCCGTCGGCCGCGGCAGCTTGTTCAATGCCAAGTTTGTTCGCAATTGTCTTATAATCGTGTATAAACGTCGCCTTGCTATCTGCATGCACCCAGAATATGCTGCACGTTTTATATTCGTATCGTCGGTACGCATAGTCCAAGGCGATCTGAGTTTTTCTGGGTTAAATAATTGGTTAGCAATATCCATGTATTTTACTTCAACGAGAACTTACCCTGATCCCCCTAGTCCCCAAAGCGCAGCACTGTGGAACTTCGATCCCCGTGGAAGAAGTTCATCCAGCTGATCTACCAAGGTTTTGCGGCGAATCACATCCTCGTTGCGGGGATATGGAATAACATAAGTCGGCTTATCAACCCCGGGTAATAGAGGACCAGAGGTCACATTATAATGGATGTCACCCTGGTTGATGGTGGCATTGTTTCCGAAATTATTATGATTGAGAGAACGCGGGTGAGATGTTGGCTGGCTCATGGCTCATGATACGGTGATATTAAGACCAAGAAAACTCAATATTAGACATATTGGATCGAGTTTTTCATCTTTCATCTGGTTTCCATCTTTCAATTCCCGGAGTATATAAAGTCAGCCAGTAGGCATGTAAGAGAGCTTTGGGCCCCATTGGGAATCGATGCTGCGAAGGATACTGCAAGTAAGATTTTACCAAAAAGATGAAAACATCCAATAAGTCCTCTCTATCGGAGCACATGCGTCAATGTTTGGCTGAGATGAGGTGTGATCTGCCTAAAACAAGTTTTAGAAAACAGTTTGCATGAAGACCTAAGCAATCATAACGGTGAATATCCTGGAACTCAAGGATATAACCCTGTGCTGACGAAAGACTTACCTCCAGTATGGTTACAGAGATGGCTACGTGTACGGAGTACGATGCTAATATTTATTAAACGTGTAATAGAAATTAAAGGTAAGCTTAACCGAATTTAGTAAATATATTAATCGTACTCTTTTAAATTGGTTGAACCATTTTTCCTTCTTGAAATTGCACTTACACCGAACTTATATCTATACTTGTTCGCCATGAGACTTAGTATGCAGTAAGCAAAGCACAGTTCAGTAATTACAGGTATCTTCTAGCAGATTGTCTTCAATTTGGAAAAAATATTTCATTTCTATTAATGCGGTGCCCTCTGTTCAGCGGATACAGCGCGTCATCATATATGAGAAAAATCACAGCACCATTGAGCTTTACAGTATATGCGTGGAAGACAATTGTCCTATTTTAAATGCCGTTCATTATAGTCTTCTAATAGCCTGATAATTCTCTTGTGTGAGACTCTTTTCACCAGATCATCGCAGCACTATTGTTTCATTCTGGCGTATTAACAATCCAGGCCGGTGGTTTGTGCGGCCCCTTGCGTCGCGATCCCTTACATCAATGACTGCAGCGCAGCCTCATGCAAGATATACGACCGATAAATGAAAATTCATCTAAAATAAATTAAAATGTATTCAAACCCTCTAGATTAGCAGCCCACTTGAGTAACACAGCAGCACTTATTTACTGGTCCGCACCACGATTCAGCACATACAACTATATGGTGGAAAATTGAGCGTCCCGTCAAGTTCTTCATCACGATTATTTAAGTGTACGTAACTCTCTCACTATTTGCCCTTTCCTGCATCTCAAACCATCTCCAACATTTCCCAACATCCGAATTCAGAATCCGATATCTCTCTTACATACTATATTTGAAATGAATATTTTGCCGATCCGTCATATCGGACTCGCCATTGATTTTCCCTTGATGTGCTGATTGTTCCGGCGTCATTCCCATCTCTTCAATAATCTTAGCCCTCCGCTTGTTTTCCATAATATCTTGTTGCATTGTCAGCCTGAAACCGTGGTGGTAAAGGTACATCCCATCCGGGAAACTCACAGTAAAATCGCCATGCGATGAAAAGAGCAATAACCACCCCATACATAATTCCGCATAAAATGATTGCAGGAATATATCTGGGCGCCCACTCAGCTCGGAAAGTCTGGGGACCAACAGCACCTCCTACACAGTACGCAATAAACATGATAGTGCCGATAACAGACTTCTTCGTCCGCCCAGCTACATTAGACGGGAACAGTGTCCACATCATCAATCCAGTTAGGCGAGTAGTAGCGGTCATAAGGTAAAGACCCCATCGAACCCAGAGCATACGTTTACCTTCCGTTGGTAATAGGCCCAAAGCTAACATACCAACAAAGCCCGGAATAGTTGAGATGATCATGAAAAGAACTAAAGCGCTTACAGTTAGCATAAACAATAAGAGTAGGCTAAGATGCTGTATACTTACATCGGGTATGGGGCCACTTCAATGTCAATACTCCAACGACTAACAACCAAACTATGGTCACGAGGTCGAGTGGGATGATGCACTTAACTATAGTCTCTAAGTTGGTAAAGCCAAATGAGACAAAGACGAGGTTGCCAAATGCTGCGGTGCCGCTATTAGGCAGAGAATTGGCAATATATGCAAAGAAGAAGAAGTAGGTTTGCGGATCCCGGAACGCATCCACGACCTGGTCCCAGTGCCATTCATACTTCTGACCTCTGTCAGACCCAATCTGGCTGCTGGCGACTCTGGCTGCTGCAATGCGCTTCTCCTCCTTCGATAGCCATCGGACTTCACTGAGCGTTCCCAGAAACAGTAGCGAGAAAAAGGACATGACTATTGTCCATGACCCTAGGAAAACACTAATCCATCGCCATGGACCAAAGCTGCTTGTGTGTTTCTGAGCAGCACTGCCAATGCCGTACATGACGAGTTGTGTTATGATATCTAAACCGCTATTTGAAGTACTCCAGATAACGGATTTCATGGGATGTTCCCGACTGACATAGAAAGACGCCGTGAGGAGGACTAAAGCAGGAGCCATAGTACACTCAAGTAAACCCTGCAGGGAACGTAATGCCACGAGCTGGGTGAAGTTCTGGGTAAAGGCGATGCAAAGAACTACAACACCCCAGAGGAACAGAGAGACGAACAATGGCTTGTTTACACCAAATCGTTGCATGAGATAGTTTGAGGGAGCTTCGCCGATGAGATAGGAAATGTAGAAAGCGGTGGTCAGCCCTGCAAGCCGAATTGTCAGCTTCTGTATACTCTGTGGCATCATATGCTATTCCACGGTAGACCCTGTTGTGGGAAATGCTTACACGAAAATTGTTGACCAACAAGATGGGTGTCCTGTGGCAGGCCAAAGGTTGCCTGCGTGGAGATAGATGCCTTGTCAGCCTGTTGAATGCCGGCACAGAGCCACATGAATGGCAGAAGAATACGGTCAATCTTTCGGACAACGCGCTTATAATCAGCTTCAGTATATTCGGCATTAACGGTATTCAAGACAATATCTTGAGCCTCATCAACGTTGGTTGCATCGATAACCTCTGTTGACCTGCTACTGCTGCTCGTCTTCTCATCGCTGAACATTTCTTTGGTGGCCACTGGCTGTGTCATGATGCTGGATTGTGAAAGAGTAAAATTCATGTCAAGTATGGAAAGATGTGTATCAGAAGTTCATTTCTTCACGGCCAGGAGCTGGCTTTAATAGTTTTTGCCTTGACATCAAAGTCTTCTATCTTTGGGCCTGTTCAACACAGTTCCCCTTTTACAGCTAACAAAAGCTGCCATAGCCTCTATCACTCAACAGTTTCTATCTAATGCATTACCTTCGTGTGAAAACTCACCTCAACATAATTGGTTCGGTAACAGCATAGAGGAAGGAACATGAGCCAGTTGATGTTACTCTCAGCCTCTCATGCACGGGCCAGATGAAAATCGGACCACTTTACACAGAGAATTGTCCATTAAGGTGTCGATTTTGATCACATTTTCTAAGCAATGCTTATATCACGTTCAGCTCTCAGCTTCAGTTTTCAGCTTGCATTGTTCAAATCATTACCAAGGGCGGCATCCATCTACCATTCCGGCATCGTATGATGGGCCAATCATGAAGTTAGAATCATCATCCGGAGACACCTAGACTCAGTTACCACATCAGTTGATCAGTGGTTTCAGGTTCCTGGACATCAACTTGCTTGGGTAGGGTAGTAGCATATCCCTACCCGTAGCCTGATGCGTCCAATTTGTAAGGCAGGCTAGAGATATTTGTTGGTCGCAAGTGAGTGCTGCCCAATGGTGAACATGGGGCCTTCACCAATGAGTACATGCTTATTGTTGCCTTACCGTATCCCTCACCCTAAACGGGAAGATCAAGCGTGCATTTGATAACAAACCCCGGGAGCCTGATGACTTGACTGCCGAGTTTAAATACCAGGATTATTTGACAACGTGCGAGATACAAGACATTTCATTGGAGAAAAAAATAAGCCCCCAATTCTGCAAGACAACCTTGTGTGTTTCTTCAGCTTCAATGTCGAAGTAGCATGTAGTCATATGTGTTCAATGTTGGCAATGGGATTCTAGTAACTGTAGAGCAGGTATTATCTTGATCATAGACTAGATGCTCATTAACATGAGGCTGCTAAGTATTATTTATTTATTTTGTTTTTCTTCATTTATTTCACTATTAATTATCTACTAAGCATCTTGATATGTCAGTAATGCTGGTGAGCTGATTTGCGCGGCTGTCGTATTTGGGTGTTGTCTGAAAATTAGCTAATGTCTTGGAGGTATGTATAGCCGCCCGACAGGATGGCCGCCATCTTACCATGGTATTTGCCACGACCGTTCTAGAACAGGCCTGGATGCCTCTGCTACGTATTCTTTTTCAGCTTTGTGTGACACGTTAACCATTTATATCAATGACGTAGAGCTCCGTGGTGTTCTCGACTTACTGCCTGCCCGAGCCATTGTAGTAAGGCATGCATCAAAGATGGAGATTCATAACATATGACCACAACTTGGCTACCTTTACTAAACAGATTTTTAAATTATATAGATAAAGTGATTTTCTAACTATTTGTACATCGTAGCCAACAAGATTCTGTAGCGGAATTGACGTTTAGAATGTGTGTGAGCAACTGTATCAAGATATATGTATACATGCATAATCGCATATCTGTATCCAACAATGTTACACAGCCAGTCTCGCATGGCTTAATGACCTGTGATCAAAATGAAATCGCTTTGCGCACTTGATAAAGGTTGATGGTTGATCGCTATGTGAGAGAGTGGCGCGGCCAATATGCAAAAAAGCAGTGTCCACGCTCAAGCGCATCTCCGAATATACAAGACTTTAGCCGCTGAGTCGAGCACATACGACCATTGTTAGTAGAGAATTGAAGGTCTCGCCAAGTTTTCGTGTTGAGTTAGTTGTCTTTCAATTTTTGGACCTCAAGACTAAAAATCTGGAGTCGCACAATCTCGTAGAGTAAGCACTAAGGACTATGTCAGGGGCTGGAGTTTTCATCAATCGGTTCCGGCTTTAATGATTCAATCCACGACCAGCATGAAAGTGAACTTGTACTTTCGCTACGCAAAATCCCCAAAGACGCACTTCGTGACCGTTTAAAATGGATCAATACACCTACCCACGGCCTCTACATCTTCTGCTCTTTGCCGTTGGCATCTTTGAAGTCTCCCTTTTCTGTCTACCGCCGCGTTCACTCTACCGCGCCGCAGCTATCGCTCTGCTCGCGGCCGTGACCTACAGCTTCCAGCTCAGCCTCCTGGAACACTTCCCAAATCGCGCCTTTCTATCTCTCGCCTTGGGCGCAACCTGGACTACGTTCTTGAACGCCTTCGAGATCCTGATTGTGTCAAACGTCAGCCCTCAAGACCCTGGCCTTCAGTTGGCCAACCCTGGAAACTCAATCTTCCAGGCATTTCGGGCAGCTACATTACCATTCAACTGGCGGCGCATCGGAACCAAGTGGCAGATCAAGGTCCCAGCCTCGACGGAAGATGCCTCCATAACCGGGCGCGTACGTTTCCTTTTCAAGAGACTGAGCGTTCTAGCCGTCTGCTATCTCGTCATAGACCTCTGCGCCGCCGGTCCCCCACCAGACCCAAATATGATTGCGAGAGAGAAGCAAACTATCTCATATCTGCTTGCTTCAAGCTCAGAAGACGTCGGGTTTCGGGTGATAACTACCATCGTCTTCCTTATCAACGCAGCTCTTGGCGTAATCGGAGTCCACAGCCTTCTGGCAATCGTCGCCGTCCTCTGTGGTGACCAGCCACAGAGCTGGCCTCACATCTGGCAGGGCTGGCCGAGTCAGGCTTATTCGGTAAGAAGATTCTGGAGGTATGTCTTTGCACCTTCCCGTCGTATTAGTGGCCGCTGATTGAGTTTATCCAGCAATTACTATCATCAAGGTCTGCGCAAGGCGCTTAGTGGACCGGCTGACTGGATTATTGACTCGGTTCTCCCCCGTGGTAGCCTGATCTCGCGCTACTCGAGGCTCGCTTTAGCATTCTTTTTATCCGCATTGCTACACCACCAAGCTGAGAGATCTGAAACTGGACAATTGATTTTCTTCAGCAGTCAGGCACTTGGCATCATGTTGGAAGATACAGTCTACGGGCTATATAGTTTCAGCCCCATACAGCTCCCCCGACCCATCGAGCGAGCCTTGGGATATCTTTGGGTGCTAGTATGGCTGGTGTGCCTCGTGCCGTATTGGTCTTATTCGACAATGCGTGTAATTGACGATCCTGTGAGGGATCAAGCAACCTTTGAGATCTTCAAAAAGGTCTTGTCCAAGTGATAATATTACAATCACGACTACTAATCTCTTGAGAAGAAAAGGGGGTCTTCTACAAAGCTGAACAAGCGGATTTTGGAGTAGAGGGAGGGCATAAATTCCCTGTCAACTTCTTGTTACGATCTCGCCCCCCGTAACGAGTTGATCCCTTGTAATAGCTGGTTCCTTTACAACAGTTGCGATAATTGCCATGGTTGGCATTTTGTCCCATTGGCTCACCGGTATAACTGTCTCGGTGGACGATGCCTACTTTTTTGTACTATAGCTACCAAGCTAGGGAAAAACTACCTACGTACCAGTAGGCTGCTAAGCGCATTACTCACCAACTCTGTCCACCAATGCGTAATGCGGCTAACCTGTGATACAGCTCTTCTGTCATTAATTACCCGCATAGTGATGTAGCCAGCCAGATATGGCCCATCTGCACGAGTGAGAGCTTGTTCGCTTTCCACATCACTTTTCGATTTGGAAGTGACTGTAACCGAGCCTTACAAATGACTGATTTCTTTTTGTTCTTCGTTTACCCAGAGGGGGTTTTTCCACTACACCAGCAAAGCCCTCTAATACCATATCTGCAAATTAAGACTGGCTAAGAGGCGCACCGTCCTTTCGCTTCTGCTCACCATACTTCTTGAGGCGCATAGCCTGGATGGCAATGAATCCAGTGGTATCCATTGGGGAAAAGCCCTCGAGAGAGTCCATAGAAGCATCCTCCTGGGAGTACAAGTTGGATGAGTCGCTGGAACGGCCCAAGATAGTCACGTTGCCCTTGTAGGCGGCCAGTCGCACCACTCCAGAAACATTCCGCTGAGAGAACTCAATAGAGTTGTCAATGAACTCGCGTTCAGGGCTGAAGTACATGCCATTGTAAAGCTGGCGTGCCCAGTTAAGACTGACGAATTGGTCCCGGATTTCTCGCACTCGGGAGTCCATGACGAGACCCTCTAGGTCCAAATGGGCCGCAATAGCCAGTGTGAGGCCTGGCGTTTCATAACAACCTCTCGACTTGAGTCCGATAAAACGGTTCTCAACGATGTCAACGCGTCCGACACCAGCATCGCTTCCAATCTTATTGAGGGCATGGAAGGATTCAACGGAGTCGGTAATCTCCTTCTCGCCGATGACAACCTTGGAGATGACACCTTTATCGAAGTGAATGCTGAATTCGACGGGCTCATTAGGCGCATCCCTGGGGTCGATAGTACGAAGCCAAAGCTCCTTCGGGGGTGTCGTGTCGGGGTCTTCCAGAATTCCCGCTTCGTAGGATATGTGAACAAGGTTCTGTATTTTAATGTTAAACTCTAAACATAGGGATGAGGGAGAAATCACGGTGTACGGTACGAACCTCATCCCTATTGATATATTAGCAAAGCAATCCCGACACTATGGGCAAGGGGGTTGTTGAAAATGCTTACATTGACCAGGGGGCCTTAGGCGTAGAGCTAACGGGGATTGAGTTCTCAGCGGCGAACTTAAGCAGATCGTTGCGGCCCCTTCAAAAGATTAGCTGGCCAGTCTTAAAGAAGGGAAGATAGATTGAACGAACTTGAAACGCTCGATGAAAGCGGGAAGTCGCCATGGGGCAATAACCTCAAAGTTACTGTCCAAGTTAGTCAACGTGTCGAGGTGTCGAGATACAAAGCACTTACGGGTTGAGCGCATGGAAAGCGAGCTCAAAGCGAATTTGGTCGTTTCCTTTTTTCAAAATGTCAGGATCTGTTTGTGATCATGAAGTAAAGAGGAAGAAAAGTATATGAAGAGTGAGAGCTGAGCGCTGGAATAGTCGGGCCTACCTTTTCCGGTGCAGCCATGCGATACTGATACGTCCGTCAGCTTCACTTGGCATCAACATTGGTGGGATTCTTACAAAATTTGCAATCATATTTTTCTGCGACTCGAACTTGGCTGCGGGCGATCACGGGGCTGCAAAATTGTGAGATGAAGTCCAAGAGACAGGACGCTGAGCTTGACTGAAACAAAACTCACCGAGCAAGTGCCGTGCCCAAAAGGTACCGAGACTCAAATACGGCATTGCACTAATAAAGAGGAGCAGGTCAGCGTAATTCAGTATTCAATAGTTACGGAGATGAATACCTGGATAGCTCGCTTGACGACTTCGTCCACGAGCTCACGCTGGAGGTTTTCGCAAACGAAGGCTTTGGCGCCGAGCTGGAAACGATTAGTCTCTCTTCAAAAATCTCGAAGCATTCCGAATGGCAATCATTACCTGAAGGGCCTTCTTCTCCACAGCAGCAAAGTCTACAGTAATCGGTCTAGTCAGACGCAACCCAGCGAAGGTGCCGATGCCAATGCCATTGACATACCTTCCTTCTGCCCACAGTCGGCCAAAAAAGCAATCTAGGAGAGGGGCGTTAACTGTCATGTCTCAAATCATGAAACTCTAGAAGAACAAACATACCACTTCATATCCCTCCTGGATCAACCAGACAAGACTTCAAGCATCAATTGTTAGTTGCGGCTGTCCATGGGCCAGGGTTTCTCGCCGGAGTAAGGGCAGAAAAGAGGATTATTCTTACATTGTAGAAGTATCAAGTCCGCCAGAATAGGCACTGTGGTCCTATTAGTCACTGATCAAAGTCCATTTGGAGGGGAAATGACGTACAGGCAAACACGACCCTTGGACATGGTGGCTAGCGGTTGGATTGGAACAGGAAAGTTGATGAGTTGGTGACAACAGTGCAATTCGTACCTTGGCTCGAAATATATAGGGAGATTCGGCCAAGAAATGACTCGCGTTAGAACGACTGTCACAGATTCAATGTGCAGTCACAAGCATGCATCATCGAGCAATTTTTTGTTGTGGGTGACAGTGACTCGAAAACTAGTGAGTGGTCACGTGATGCACCCGATCTCGGACCTATGATAGATAACAGTCACCTTTGTTTGTTGGTTTATTTAAGCTTCCATGCCCAACAAACTACCTGAGGTACCTTAGCAGTATTAAGTGGGACGTACCTAGGTAAATGCGGTACCCATATTGACAGATCTACTACCAGGTAGTAGGTAGATCTCACTTAACCCATGTCTCTAGAGCCCATCTCAGACCCAGAACATGGATATTCCTCGAGTGGAAATTGTTTAGTGATGGGACACACCCCAATCTGTGCTTCAGCGATGGCTTCATTTCATATTGCAAACCAACGTGGAAATGATTACTTATGGGGGGAAGCGCATGATAAACTATTGCGCGTACACGTGTGTATGCGATGCAAGCGTGTTGATGGAACGAGGTATCAACAGGTAACCCGACGCACTGCTTTCCCGATCCAAGAAGAGAAGGACACGACGACGACTGAAACGAGAATGTACTTCTGAATTGGATTTTGAACAATATAATCAGGCCCTAGAGACTCAAGAAAACGCAGCAGTGTTTGCCGAAGAACAATTCATAGATGAGGAGGAAACGTTAGACGATGTACCCGATGCATGGTTGGCAATGCCAAGCGCGGTCTTGGATAAGGTAGAATCGAACGCATCTCAAGCGTCATTGAGACTTCACCAATAGGCCATGACGGAGAAGATATTCCAAGCGTGATCGGAATATATGCGCTGCTTGGGTGGCAACAAGATGATGAGGCGGACCACGCTTATGTCGGGCAAAGTAGTTCACTGAAGGGTGACTCGAAAGGCCGTCGGGGGATCCGTTTCAGGTCCATTTAACATTATAAACACATAATGAAGTACAAACTTTCCCTTCGAGCTGATGAAACCACAGAAAATGCCACACCCAAGACCTCAGACCGAAACATCCTGTGGGCTCACCAAAGATTGGCGAGCTCTAAAGTAGCTTCTATTGAGCCGTGTTGTCTATGTTCCCCTTTCCTAGTTCAGCATTAGGCGATGGAAATATTCACTATCGAGTTCTCCTATCGCTGGCCGAAACCCTAGATGTCTTATTCTTGAAGTCTTTGAAGCTGGAGAACAAGGACATCTGTCAAGAGTACCGACTGGCAGCTGAATAAGTTATCCAACTAGCAAACCTACCGCAATGGAACTTCGAGGGTCTCAGTCAAGCCTTGCCTTCAAAGCAGAATGTGCGATTCGGCTCCCCTTTGTTGGCTGTATATTGGTCTCCTGAAGAGATTGCGGTGTTCCTTAAAACTTTCGAACAACACCAATCCGATATTTATTCCTTGTCTAAGCTGAACTATGGCACAGAGTCCAAATTGAGCTTTTGGTCCGTGATATGCCATCTAAACGAAATCTTAACAGGCGGGCCGGTTCAACTCGCATCCCTATGGACAAGGCACAGGCACTCTCTATGGGATCATCAACAAGCAGATACTCTTTCGTTATGGAAATATGACCCAGTCCTCGATGAACCAACAAAGAGGAATATGTTGTGGATTGCCGGGAATGTTGTTGTTGGGCTGGACGAGTAAATCTAGGTGGCTGAGACGGAGTTGCAAAACCCCAGTCCAGGGGGCCTATAGACTGACCACATAAGTATAAAAAACCGCCCAAACAGTAATACATTTTCAATTTTTAAAAATGAATGGGCAATAAAAATCTTTATTCAGACAATATTAGGTCAGACTTTGCCTATTCTCATTGACAAGTGCTATCAGACGATCGTATGCCCTCTGATCGTCACCTCCGTTGAATCGCTCCACAGTTTTGTCATGATTCACAGAGAGTATACCTTCATCAGGATCCAGATGCATCTGCCTAAAGATCTTTAGTGTTGAGTCTGCCTCTAACTTCTGGCGCATAAGTAGAACAGCGTCGTCTTCTTCCCAATTAGGCATTTCATCGAACAGAAATGGCGCCTTATTGCCCCCAGCGAGTAACTTAGTAAGACGTGGTTTCGCTTCATATATCTCATCAAAGAACTTAGCCCAAGACACTTCGGACGCGTGTTCGCAGAAGCACTCATCTATGTCGAGCAACTTGAGGACCTGAGCATGACTTTGTATAAACGAAATCAACTCTGGGCAGACGAAACAGTTTTCTAGCGTGAGAGATTGTAAAAGAGGGAGATCGTCAGGCTTTAAAGCAAGCGGGATACAAGTCGCTTCTTCGGTGTAGCCGAGAGGATCTGAAGCCTTAATATGTAGACATTTCAGTCCCCTCATGTGGCAGAAAAATAGAGTATCCAATTTGGTGAGAAATTGACAATACTCTACCATTGTATTAGTGCGGACTCCTGAATAATCTTCGAAGCCAAAGATGTTGATTGTCGCAGATTCCAGCTGGTTGAGAAATTGGCGAAACGCATCAGTACGATATGTAGATGTCCACTTTGGGGGAAACCAATCAAGGATAAGCTCAGTGATGAGAGTATTAGCTACAAGAGCCTCCCAAGTCTCGTTCATAAGCGCCCTCCATTTCACTCGCAGTTCCTTCTCGCGCGTATAGTTCGCATCTTCATGAAAGTCGAAGTCCTGATAGACCTCATTGTCTTCATTATCGAGGTCAAAGTCAAACTTCACTTTGACGGTTTGTAGGTTTGGCATGAAGTGACCTTTCAAGACCTCGCAAGCTGCCGGTAGCAAAGACGGTGCCGTTGCCCTATCATCTCGTTCGCATTGGCATGTAAATTCAATTGTTTTTGTGTACTGGCCGTAAGTCTCAACGACAGTCCGCGCAGATGTTGCCGATGTCTCATTATTAGTTAATCGTATTGTTTTAAAAATTTCCGGCAATAGTTGGGCCCTGTATAATTTACATGTTGAGCTTAGGTTGATTTTGTCGCCAATATGGAGGAGCTTGATTATCTCGAAAATTAATTCACCTGGGAGATCCAGAAGACATGCCATTTTCAGCCTAGTATTTGATTGCAAATCCAACTTTGAAATAGCCCGGGATGTGGCGTCACTTTAAATGGATGGCTCAGGTCGTGGTCATGTTCGAATTGGGATAACGCCGAATCCAAGAAAGGTCGTCCTGCGCTAGGCAACGTCGACTAGTCTGGAGAAATGATATTGGCTAAATCCTAGTCACGTCGTCTCTGATGAAGAAGGGCTTTTCCCAACCAACATACAAGTTTGTGGGACCAATCAATTAAGAGCATAACGCAGTCACGAGATCCTCCTACAATTGGCAAACGATTGACAGTACTGTGTTTGCATGGGCGTCCGAGTTAGGCAGGGCTGTGATTTGGATATGTTCTCATCGTCATACATATTAAGTTGATATAAATCTCCTACGACACTGTTTCGAAATCCACATTGATATGTATCTATTATCTTACTGTTTGTCATTCTGGCGATGCGATGAGCTATGAGACGCTTCCTTCTTGGGCCTCTTAGACTATTACCTAAATGTACCTAGTAACTGGACCAGTTTAACACATCTGGCACATTGAAGTTGAAGAAGGGTGCGAACATGACGGATATTTCTCTCTTAATGGTAAACTGTAGAAAAATACTAAGAAAAAATGTTACGGCATGAGTCTGCTTTTGACAACCATGCCCCAATGGGCGCACTTCTGGTGGCGCAGTCGTCAGGCAGGATGTGCCCCCCTGCGTCGTTCTCCGAAATTAGACGGTAAAATGTGACCAACAGCCAACAACCAACAATCGACAGCAACCTCGTCAACTTCTACAGAATTCTACAAAAACTGAGAGCCGTAAGGAGTGCAAATGGCCAGGCTCTGACATTCTCCCTGCTTCACCAGAATAACCACGATGAAAATGCCCTAAGACAAGTCCGAGAACCACTGTTTCATCCTTTTCGAGATGCACTTCTCACTCCTGATGGCTTTGGCCGCATTGGCGTCACCTTTTCGAGGGGTCGCAGCCCTCTCAATGCAACTGACAGAACGAGAGATGCCGGCCGTCTTTTCTCTTGCAGTAGATTATCACCCCGTCTCTCAGGCGAAACTGCAGAAAAGGAATCCATCTCCTACCGTTCAAGCAGACACCATGCTTTACGTACGTTGAGTTTAACATCGTGACTCGGTTTGGCCGTCTCCTATTCTGACATGTATCGCTTCATTATGCAGGACACTACCCCCTTTGTGTCAGTGAGTGTCGGAACGCCACCGCAGCCGATAGGATTGGCTGTAGATCTTCAAGATGGTTTCATCGCTTTTCTCGTGCCAAACACCACGAATTGCGTTCCACTGTCAAAGGTAACCTCAGCACAATATAATTGCGCTATTGATGACTATTGCGTTACCATGGGCTACTTTTGCCCTGCAGCGTCATCAACCATGAAGTCGATACAGCGCTCGAAATCAGACCCAGAAGGCCCCGTCAACGCGGATGTCGTGACAGTTGGCAGCCAGAGAGTAGAGGGTGTCCACATGTGGCTTAACGATATCTCTCCAGGCGGCTGTGAGTGTTCCAAAACTGGTACTAGAGGCCAAATTAATTAATCTTGGGAATTTCTTAGACAGTAGAATGGGCATTGCGCCTGGCTCGCCCTTCTTATACCTAATGGTTGACCAGGGCTTCATCAACTCTCCGTCATTCAGCCTTTGGAGCAATGCATCTCAAAATAACCAGGGACATTTGCTTTTCGGTGGAGTTAACAAAGCAATGTACAAAGGGACGCTTCAAGCATTTCCTCTTTCAGGACCAAATAACAACGTGAACGTGCCAATCGCAGCAATTGTTGTGGAGAGTGGCGACAGCAGTACTGTTGGTCCAACAACCACAAGACACGACCTCGCCGACTCAACGACAGCAGTATTATCTACGATTGACATCTTCACTTTCCTTCCTAATAAGACAGTACAGCAAATTTATGCCGATCTTGACATCACGCCAGTATTCATACCGAGCTTCAATGCTTCTATGGGTATCGCTGATTGTGCCAGAACGCAATCCGAGAATCGCACCGTCTCCCTGGTATTTGGTAGCGCCACGATTTCAGTACCCTGGAGCGAACTATTCGTGCCTTTTGAAGACAATACCTGCGAGTTTACCATCGTGCCATACAGGCCGGACTTGACTTCCGGACCAGGCAGCGAATTACAAATCGGCGCTACTTTCCTTCAATACATGTATTTGGCTGTGGACTACGATAACATGTTCGCCGCCGTGGCGCCACTGAATCCTAACCCAGGCCCGGATAATATCTTGGAAATAGGGAACGGGACACGAATTCCGGACGCTGATGGGGACTTCCCAGCTACCATTACTCCGTACGGGGCACCGACGCTAACCACCACAACTACGGGGTCCCTGCCAACATCAACTGCAGCTTCAAAAGCGCAAGCCGTAGCATTTACACCTAGAGCTATGGATATAATACTTGGGGTTAGCGGGGTAATACTTGCAGCGTTTTAATTAATAATATAGATCGCATGGGACTTAATGAGGACTGGTTACAAGATTTACAATGTGATGCCATGACGAGAACAATTGGGTAAATGAGAAGCTTGTTTTATAATCGACTTTGTTGGAGATATGTCACCAGTATACAATATATTCCAAGATGTGGCGTTGAGCTTTTTACATGAGTCAACTTGTATAAGTTTTAAGTAGATGAACTTACATAGCCACACGAGAACCCCCCGTATAAAGAGTAAACTTTATTTCACAGTCATGGGGGCTTTTAAGATGCGCTGATTCATTTACACGAGACGTTCATCTGGAGAGGCATTTGCTTGGACGGTTTATAATGGAGAGTCGATGAGCTATTTAGGGTCAACGATGTCTCTGATCAAATATAAATATTCTCCTCCATAAACCGAACTCGACTAGAATCTGGAGGCTCACATCACAGCCCTCTATCTGAGCAATTACAAGGCTACGTCATTCAGAAATTGGTACTCGGAGTCGAAGCTCACGATCCTCTCAAGGCATCAGCTTAGAATAAAAAGATGTTCAGTCAGCATGCTACTCAGTGTAATGGCTCCTAGGACTAGGATTGCATATTATTCACCAAATCTCATATTTGATTGCTTTTCGAGCCGTGACGATAAAAGTAACCCTCAGTTTAGGGCTGAGGTCAGTCCCACTCACCACCAGAGTTTATTTCTCAGCAGCAGATTTTCAATACATTTATGTGGTCAAAATCCAACCCACAGGCTGTGCAAGATCCTTGCAAACGCCGGGTTCTCCGCCCATACTATCTATTTCTACTGAATTAGCCTTGTTCAATCTACTAGATTTCACCTCCGTCTACAGGATCTACATACATCTACTAGATCTACCCATGTTTTCCAGAGAATTCGAAGATCCATTAGCCAAACACATATTGACTCAATACCCAAGCCCAAGCTCCTCCAATCAGTTCTCACCAATATCCAATATAAATTCTGCCCAATGGAGCGCCCTACAATCAGACGTGGACAATATTCTGAATGACTATTCGAATCCGCCTGGTCAGAGTCAAGATGACACTACCGAGGTGTTACGAGCATTCCTCAAATACTTGTGCGAAGAGGGGAAAACACTCTTGATGCAAGAGATCAAACAGTTCAACGGAAGAACAGCATTAAGGCAGCTCCGCAATTTCCTCGTCGATTCAATATTAAAGAGTAGTACGTAATATGCGGTCCAAATTCCTACCTCCTATTTCGTACTAATATAAAATTGCAGTGCTAATAGCTGGCGGCAAACAACCCAAGTCTCTTACGCCGTCCCCCATCGTGATCCCTGGCTTAACTGCAGAGGAAAGTCAAAATCAACTAGAGCTGAGAAGCGACCACACTGCTGTCAAACAAGCATGCTTGGCAAGAGACGGTCACCGCTGTGTTCTCACCGGCATGGTCGAACGACTTCATTTCATGAGTATACCGCCACAAAACCGTGAAAATCTATGGTCCTGCACAACCGAATGCGCACACATCATTCCCTTTACTTTAAGCAAGCTCAACCCGAATTCTACCCAGGAGGTTTGTCTGTTCTTTACCCCAAATTTTGCTCTTCGTACGCTGACTGGTAGGGAAGGCTGAGACCAAGACCCAGATTTGGAGGGCGATTTACCGCTACTTTCCCTTCGTCGTAGGGAAAATCGGACCCGAAAATATCAACGCTCCCGAAAATGCTCTCACTCTGAGGTCAGAGGCTCATATGGAATTTGCTGCATATCGTATTGCCGCCGAACCTACGAAGACGGTACTGGCCTCTATCTTTGATGTTACGCAGAAGATTGTTACTAAATCTCTACTGTAACTTAGGAACACGAATACCGAGTCTATGATCTCGGCGCTGTTTATCCCGTAGCTCGAGATTTATCGAACACGATCACTATGACACAGTCAGACTCAGCAGTTGCGATGCCAGATCCCGACCTCCTTAGGCTGCACTACCAAGTATCGATGATCTTGCAGGAGAGTGGTATTCGAGAGAGATATGAGAGGACCATGTGGGAGAATGAAGACAACTTGATTCGAAACATTCAATCTGATGGCTCTACAGATCTAGGGAATATCTTGTCCAGCAAAATGCTAACAGATATCTAGATAGTATACTACATCTATTACATCTACTGTTCAATACAGTTCACAGAGTTGAATAGATTCAATGATACTAATTTCAATAAACAACTTCAATGTTCCCTTACAGGGTAGCATCAATCTAATAGTATTCATCAAATTACAAGTTCCACATAAATCAACCATCTCTCACACAATCTCCCATCCAAATCAACCGGGTACCACAAGACAAATTACAACTGGACTCTTTTCTACGACAAAATCAACTCAAACAAATAAGCAGAGTCCCCCCAAAACACTCATCTCGATCGAAAAAAATGCGGAATATGCGGAATCCTTTCCTTTCGCCACCCCCAGCGCGGAACTACAATCTCAAACGAGAGTCATGCTCCGACGAGAAGCGAAGCGAAACGCCATTCAATTTTGCCCTGGTTAAACTTGGAATTCGCTTTTGGGCTTTCAAGCCACCTTCACGCACATATTCCCTCAATAGGCAATCTGGCGGATTTAGAACAGACGTATTGGCTTCTCACAAGTGCAGCGCCATTCAGTTACCCGCAAAGTTGCCTCCCCCAAGACAAGACTCCGGGGTAAAGCAAAAAGTCAAAAAATGGAGCTAGAAGGTTTGGAACAAATCCTCCTAGAGTCAATTCGCTGATCCTACAAGTTCCATTGAACTGACCAAGGGAATCAGTTGGTTACGTTTTTTTACTAAACTTTGCGCGTTTGCTCTCCCGGCTGAAAACGTCCGTTCTTGCATGGCACGGTGTTGGGAGACAACTACACGTTTACTCAGCGCATTTTGCTATTCGCCGGACGACTCGGACAACCGCATGCATCAATGAAATTACTCGTCGCATTCCCACAACTGCCGCTGGTTTGTTTTTTTATCCCCCAGTTTCGTGGCTTGAAGCCACCGTAGCACAAGCAAGGTCAGCGGCGAAAACTGCACTGGCTTGACCCGGGCTTTGAGTCAGTGGCAATACGCCACGGCACCAAGACAAAAACAGGGGAAATCTGCAATCAAACACGCAAAAACACTTCATCAAATGGCTGGGGGTCGGAATAAAAGAACAAGCCTCACCGGTAATCCAATCAAAACATACAACCTTCATGCAAGAGGCAGATGATGGCGCAGCGGGAGCAAATTGCGCGTCTGCACGGATGCATGCTAAGCACACAAAAGGTAGGGTTGGCTTCAGCCGCGAATTGCCGAGCCTAGAATGCAACCAGAAGAAGTACGAAGTACATTCCCCCAAGAAACTCCAAGTCCCCTCGTTAATTGAGTTCAAGCCTTGTCCGAAGCAGAAAAAAACAAGAATCCGGATGAGAAAAACAAAGTTCAGATCTGGGTGGTTGATGATCTCGTTGCAGGTTTCCACATAGACCACGGGCCCACGATGGGCTTGCCACAGCTTCATCCACCGAAAACCTGGGGCCCCGGATTTTGCTTGTGCCATCACGGACCTTTCATCTGCTTCTCATCTTGGAGTATTTCTAGTCGATGGGGCCGAAAACTGGAGAGACCAGATTCCAGGATCTCGCCATCGTTGAAGGAGGCCGCATTTTGTACGTAATTGAAACTCCACCATGGGGGAGGGGTAGGAGGGTGAGCCCAGAGAAGCTGAGTGATTCCATCACGAGCTTGCTCATCTTGACAAATGGCTTCCGCATCACCGAGAATGCTCAATGCCGGTTCTCCTGGCTTGCTTAGTTTCGTGAGGGGGAGAAGGACGCTATCGAGAGATATGCGGTCGAGACCTGTTCAAGAGAGTTTCAGCTTGGCGAAAGCAAAAGGTTGGAGAGTCCAGTCCCGGTAGTTGTAAGCTTGCGCTGTCGAATTGCGTCCAAACCGTTGCGAAATAAGCTTGAATCAAAGTAGTCCATTCGGCGTGGATACGGTTTCATTATACCGTGGGATTTGGGTTACAGAGAAGGGCAAGATTGTCGTCGCCAACGGTCGTGTCTCGAGGGGGGGCCTCCCGGCCTCTTGGCAAAATCCCCCATTGCAACCCGATGCCCATTACGCAATGCACGATTTGCCCCGGAATATCAAAGGCGGGTGTCAAGACCTTGACAGCTCGAAACTCGCCGGCTATCTCGAGAGGCTTGATCAGTCTCGAATCTCTTGAGGGGTTTTCTCCTCTCAAAGCTGTCAAGCGATGGATTCTGGTGGAGCTATTGCCAGTGAAAACGATCCATACGGAGTTTGATAAGTCCACATCTGGAGCACCAAACGCGCCATGTCCTTTCAGCTTTCCCACTCTTGCACCCTTAGACACTTAGGCGCCCAAAGCCTCGACGTGAAAGCGGAGCCGCAGCATGGGAAGATTGACGAACGTTAATTGACACTGACTCGTGCCACGGTTTACTCTTGGTAAAGAGATGACCAACAATCAACGTGTCATTGCTTGCCCTTGCCCAATCTTCGGTCTCGGCGCGGCGGATCCCCCAAAACGGAAAAAGGCACCACGATGAACCATGTCTGGAGAGATATGGAGTGACAGGTAGTATGTACTCGTAGTAGTATTTGCATTCTCATCAGCGCGGGAACGATGTGTTGAATCGCGGCCGGCTTCTGCCTTTCCCGTTTTGCTAAAAGATTATGGCCATCATCTTGTTTTTAGACATGTTTCTGGCCTGGCCTAGCCTTATCGAGCTGAGACAAGGCGCGGCAGCTCCGCGTCAGATGCCAATGTGAAATCGTTCCATACTTGTACTACCGCTAGCTGAAGGACACACCAGCAGGTGCTTATCAGCTCGGTCTCTTTTCGCTCTAGTTATCGGTATTCCATGCATACCAAATCGCATCCTAGTGGAGGAAACGGCGTCGCCGATCCCTGGGAACAGTGTCATTCGCTCATCTGCAGCACCAAGGCAGCTTGACCTAGCCATATGTGGCTAACTATCGCCGGAGCAACAAGTTGAAGCAGGCATTACAATTGGCACCCGACATCCCCAATAGCGTGTAGGAAGAGGTGGCATGAGATTGCAAGGGCCATTGCTGGGTGCTAGCTGGAGATGCGAATACTGCCAAGGTGGTATTTGGTCGTATGTACAGAGACTCCATCGTAGCAGTAGAGTCGAGGTAGTATTCCGCGGTGCCGTATGAGTAGTAATACTAGTAGTAATACTACTTAGTAGTAGGACTATCTCGTGGTCGTCTCGTGTTAGTGATGCGTGGTGGTATCAAAAGCAGCTCACCAACGTCTTGTCTTGTCTCAGCTCTCTCTATCTTTGGGACCCTGTGCTAGATGTGCCAATCTAGCGCTTCCAGCGATTCTAGAACAAAGAAGCCGTCTCACTCGTCGTTTACAAGTACATACGGGCCATTTTAAGATGCGCCCTCCGCGCCGCCTTGCCGTACGGAGAATTTGGGCGGTTTGCGGGGTGACAAGAGAAGCCTTGGATAGAGCGGCAGAGAGATGGGCTAGCTGGGTAGACAAGGCACTGCTGCAGCCACCTTGACACCAAAAGAAGGCTGTTCCTGCGGGCGGTTGCTGACTAGGCCAGTAGGTTAAGTAGGGAGTGTAGGGGCACCGCACATGCGATCTACGCCAACGTTCCAGTAGTCGAATCGTGTTGGTGTAGCATCAGGGCCTCTCTGATTATGCAACCGTTGAGAGGGACGAAATCGAGACGAGACGAGACGAGACGCGTGGGCACAGATGGCGATGGGGGAGGGACCGTGTCATTGCAAATGGATAGAGCGCACGTGCGTCGATGCTGCTGCGGTGCCGAGATTCTTCTCCTCTCCACCTGGCATGTGCTTATCATCAAGCTGTGACTCTTTTTCTTTCGTGCTAGCGATACCCCGTACTGCTGCTAGTCGTGGTCTATGAGCTGTTCGTGGTCCGTGTGCACCGCCAGGTTTCGAGTCTGGTCTCTATAAACGGGCAAACGCACAGTTAGATTGATATCTGGTGAGGAGACAGAAGGCGGCGCTAGCAACAAGGGCAAACTAGTTCATCCGCTCCAAATATGGCACAGAGGGTACGGAGTAGAGAGGTGTAGAAGTAGAGGCCATCACGACGCCAGCCAATCAGTGCCGCTGGGTTCGCAAACCGGGCTGACGGTACAAAGTACGAACCGACGAGTTGGTGGCCAGAAAAGTCACGCTTGTGAGCGCCATCGAGCTGAGTGAGCGGCTTCTAGAAAGAAAATGTCGCATTCTAGTGTTGAGATACGCTCTTGTGGCGGCCAGCTTTCTGGTGTCGAGGATGCATAATTGCCCTCGGCTATCACACAGGAGGGGAAGAGATTAGCCGAACGAGGCACAATCAAGCACAAGCATAGCGCCACGGGCTAGTCAGGGTGCGCTAAAGGCATTCAAGGTTCAAGCGTTGCCCATCTAAGATGGCACTTGTCAAGAGAATGGCAGACGAAGCGTAATTCAAATTCAGCTGGGATGGGCTAGGAGATAATGGCGATGTTATCACGACCTTACCTGGTGATATACTAGTCAGATAGCCCAGTTCGCAGACTCATGGTGGGCTAGCCTAAGCACATCATGCCACTAGCAATCGATACTACGAATAGAACTACTTGCACAGTCAGTGCCGTATCTGTAATTCTAGAGACCTGACCTGGATACAGACAGCCCTGGGCGGTATTAGTGGTTATGCTAGGCCGTTCTCATCTTGTCACGGGGAGGGCGAAATGGTCATTGTGTCCCCAATAGCCCTGTTGAGGCTGAGGAGGTCCCCGAGGGTAGCGTCGTGGCTGGCTTCGCGTCTCTGGCGCTTGGTGTTGATCATGCAAGGAGCCGTGGGAGTAGGACTCGTAGCTCTACACCGTCTGTGCGGTATTGGTGTGGCCAGGAACACAAGGGAACCTGCACGCGGTGACATTTCCAGCAACCATGACCAGGGTATCAAGGTGGCCGAGTGCTGCAGACGTACTCGTACGGAGTCTTGCGAGCAGTCGCATTAGCAGTAGTGATAGTCTCAATGATGACAGCAACCCCTGGAAACGCTGGGACCAGCAGCGTATTCGGCCGCTTACATGAAGCATTGTGTAATGCCTCGAGATGGAAAAGGTTGCCTCTCTTTCTGCTGTGTCATTTAGAGAGGTAAAAGCGGCGCTTGCTGTGTTTGGGGTAGATGGACTGCACGTTAAAATGACCGCTTTTCTTGTCCTCCCAGCCAGTGGCCATCTGTTGGCTCACGACTCGTGTTCGCCCCCGCGGCTTGTGAAATTGGACAATCGGGGATGATACCTGAAGTGATGTGTGTGCGGTAGATGCGACCCGCCGGCGCCTCGGGCCAAGAGGACAGCTTTGGGCCAGGAAGGGCAGGTCAGCAGGGCAGAAGCTTGCTAGAATGCTTCATGGAAGACGCACGTCGCCACCGGGAGGCACCAGATCCAATGGACGAAGCGCAAGTGCCTTTAGTGCTAAGCTTGAAGAGATAAACAGGCTGCGCGGGGATGCAGCCACCAACCACAGGCTGTCGTGCTATCGTGGTGGTGGAGGCCTAGTGGCGGGGGATATCTGTTCTTGGCGTTGTTGGAAAACGAGGCTATGGAAGACAGTAACTTCGGAGAGACAGCAACTTCGGAGTGAGACGAGACCTTCGGAATGATGCCAACCGGTGTGTGGCCGGTGTGTTGAGCGTGAGGAGATGGAGATGCCGCGAGGCAGCTCAGCTTGGGCCATGTCATGTCGGCTCAGCCGTTCAACGAGCTGATAGGGATGATGTGGATCAAACATTGTCTTGTCGTTCGTTGGCAAGACTAGAAGAACTATCGGAGGCAAGCAGCCGGCATGATCGAGGCGAAACTTGGGCCATGTGGCGTGCAAAGGAGGTGCGAGAGGGAGTGCAGCAAAGACGGCCAAGCAAGAGAGAAATGGAACCATTGCGGAGTCGAGTCTGGTGATGTCTGGGCAGATTGCGAGCGTTTGTGAGTGCGACGGACTGCTTCAGATGGCCGAGCGAGCTGAATCACATCCAATCTTGTCGGCCTGACACGAGTAAGGGCTCATCGTGGGATGGACATGGCCAGTCAGGCAAGCCCAAGGCTGAGTAGGTCTGGCTGCCAGCAGTTCGGTTGAAATTACAAACGGTTCATGTCAAGTCGTCTTGTCTGTAAAACACGGCGATCATCAAATGTTACATACAGTACAACGAACACGATGCGATGATGCAATACAGATCGTTGAGCAAAGCCGTGGGAAGCCTGTAGAGTAGATCGTCGCTAGTACTTTTAGCTGGGGATGCCAAACAGTTTGGCGAGGCGAGGCGGGCAGGTACCAGGAATCCATCTAGTCCCTTGCTTGACTGCATGGATGCTTCCAAGTGCCCGCACCAAGACGAGAAGAGAGTACGAGTTGAGTAGAGGAACAAGTACAGGTACCCAGAGTGCCAGCGGTGTAATGGCGCTGACACGAGTACCAAGGCAAGGCAAGGCAAGGCTCCCTCCCCTGCTGGGCCCTTTGGAGTTGGAGCGAGATCCCTTGGATGCAGCGAAGGACCGATGCCACCTCGATTCGTCCATGTATTCCGACTGGTCTGGTGAAGAGCGAGCAGCGCCAGTCCCAGCGATCCCGGGTCGAGGGTCGAGGCATCTCTATCTAGACCTGGAGTAGCAGTGATCAGCGCTACCGTGTCCTTCCTTGCTCGCCATGAGGCTGGACGTGCAGGTCCATGTCCATCAATGCTAATGGAACAGCTGCTGTATCGTTCGGTGCATCACCAGCCGTCGCTCGCTGCAACAGTCCATGTGCAGTATCCAATGTACCTTTTGCATGTTACGAGGTACGCAGTCGCACCAGCCAATGGGAGGCCTGCTTTTCGATTTCGCTTGCGCCACCTGCCCCGTTGCGCTAGCATCTCCACGCACTCTACCTGTCGTCCCCTGTAATCCGCGAGCAGAACCCACTAAAACGCCAGCAGCCCAAGCAACCCCCAACTTCCCCGTAGGGGCAGTGGGCCACTGTCTGGTTCGCTGGAGGCATCACGCGGCATCCACTGATAGCGGCAGCGAAACGATTTGATAATCCGAATGGCTGCCATCAGCGATAGAGCAGATGCGGGGACGATGATAAACATCCATGGCTCTCGCAGAATCCAACCTTCAAGGATTGCACAGGCAGCAGGCAATATCGCTCATCTCACCGGAGGGCAAGCATGGATTGGATGGATGGCTTCGGCTTTTTTCTTTGTCTTGTCTTGTCTCGTCTACACCACCGGGGCTGCCTTGTTCTGTGCGAGCCTGCAGCAAGCAACCTACTGTAACAAGCAAAGCATCGTCCACGGTTCAGTGCTGCAGACAGTACTACTACGAGTACAAGCACAAAGCACCACAAAGTGGCCAGTTGTTTCGGGCAAAACCAAAACCAAAGAAACCAAAGGGCCGCCAAGATCTGCACCACCAGATGCTCAATGCAGCCATTGATGCTCTGGGTCTGGGTCTGGGATTGGGGAAGCAAGGGGGGGTGAGGGGCCCTCCCTTGGACCAGGACCAGGATCCAGCACGCGCGTAATGGGTTATCGCAAGGCCTGTGTGGGGACGGGACCGGAGCAGAGTTAAGCAATTGAAGTAAGTAGCCCCGTCGAGCAGAGCAGAAAGCGTTGGAGGGCCGGGGATTTGGAGCGTTTTGGAGATATGCGCCATACTGGATGGTGTAGCGCTCGTACCTGGGACTGGCAACGCCGTGTCACCAAAGGCCGCGCTCTTTGCTTCAATGGATTAATTTGATCGCTTGGGAGTGTACGGAGTATGAGTACCGTGCTCGTACCAGGCCCAGGCGGGTTACCAGCATGCAGATGCATGTTGTGTGCTTGTAGCAGGTACAGTGTCGTATTTGGCGAGTGTGTCGTGTTGTCGTGATCGAGCTGAGTTGCGTCCAGCAAAAAGTTCAGGTGAGGGAGAGAGCGCTGTATTATCCGAGCAACAGCACGGCAGCAACCCATGTACCCGTACCTCCAGCCTTAACAGTCCCGTGCAATTCCTCCATCCTCTTCTCATCCTCTCAACTCACTCTCTCTCTCTCCCACCCCTGCACCCGTACTGTAGCCTGATCAGGGCCTCACCACCCGATTCAAGGGCCTTTTTGTTCTCTGCTCTGCACTGCTCTTGGCTTGCATGTGCTGTGCCTCGCTGTGCCTCTGCCTCCCACCCCTCCGAACCAAAAAGACTCAAATCATTTGCATCTGATTTGCAAGTCAAGGTACGTTCCCGCCTCGGTTCAGAACTTGGCTCTTTTCTTCCGCATCCTTCGCTTCCCCCCTCCTCTTCCCTCCATCTCCATCTGATCCCAAAATTCCCACTTCTCTCGCCTCACACCCCCCGGCACCCGCGAAAAAAGAGCTGCGAAGCTAAAAGTCTCGAACTTCATTAGCCTCACACCAAGGCAAGCCTCCCCAAAATCGCCCCCTCCACCCCAGACAGCCTCCGGTGCAACGTCCTTTTGGGCCTTTTGGTTCCTGTGAAGGCTTCCATGCATAAATTGTCCTTGCCGGCCCTCCTAGTCGACACCGCCCTCTCAATCGGTATCCCTGTTTCCAAAGGGTCGACCGTCTTCATTTATTAGGCCGATTGTCCCTCCACCTTCTGCCTCTCCTTCTTCTCTTTTCTCTTCTTCATCCTCAAGTCTAACTGTCTCACGCTTAGACAAAGACACAGAGAGACACATCCATCATGTCCAAGGAATCCGGCGTCGTCACTCCCACGGAGAAGGGCGACAATGTCGTCGACTACCAGGCCAGCACCGTGGTCAACACCAAGGAGGGCCTCGAGCGCGACCCCAACTGGTTCACTCGCAACGGTCTCAATGTCGACTCCTTCAAGAAGAAGCACTATGGCAAAGGCATGGTGGAGCTTGAGCGTCCCATGAAGGCTCGCCATCTGCACATGATTGCCATTGGTGGTTCCATTGGTGCTGGTTTCTTCGTCGGTTCGGGTGGTGCTCTCAGCAGAGGTGTAAGTTCTTCTTTACCGCTTCGTTTTCGTGTTGACATGAGCGTGTTCGGTTTTGCTAACGCGATTGAAAAATGTAGGGCCCTGGTTCTCTCTTCATTGATTTCCTCATCATCGGTATCATGATGTTCAACGTCGTGTATGCTCTCGGTGAACTCGCCATCATGTATCCCGTCTCTGGTTCTTTCTACACATACTCTGCTCGTTTCATCGATCCTGCCTGGGGTTTCGCCATGGGCTGGAACTATGTTCTTCAGTGGGCTGCCGTTCTTCCGCTTGAGTTGACCGTCTGTGGTATTACGATTTCGTATTGGAATGCCAACATCTCGACTGCTGTGTGGATCACCATCTTTCTCGTCGCCATCATCGTCATCAACCTGTTTGGTGCTCTGGGTTACGCCGAAGAGGAGTTTTGGGCATCTTGCTTCAAGCTCGCGGCAACCGTCATCTTCATGATCATTGCTCTTGTCCTCGTCTGCGGTGGCGGCCCCAGCAGCGGTCGCTACGACGAATACTGGGGTGCTCGTTACTGGTACAACCCCGGTGCTTTCAAGAACGGCTTCAAGGGTTTCTGCTCCGTCTTCGTCACTGCCGCCTTCTCCTTCTCCGGTACTGAGTTGGTTGGTCTCGCCGCTGCCGAGTCTGACAACCCCACCAAGAACATGCCCGGTGCTATCAAGCAGGTCTTCTGGCGTATCACCGTCTTCTACATCCTCGGTCTCTTCTTCGTCGGAGTCCTGATCGACAGCGATGATCCCGCTCTGCTCTCTTCTGCCGCCTACTCCGACTCCAAGGCCTCTCCCTTTGTGCTTGTCGGCAAGTATGCTGGCCTCAAGGGCTTCGACCACTTCATGAACCTCGTCATTCTCGTGTCCGTCCTGTCCATTGGTGTCTCTGGTGTGTACGGAGGATCCCGAACCTTGACTGCTCTCGCTCAGCAGGGCTATGCTCCCAAGCTCTTCACCTACATTGACAAGTCTGGCCGTCCCCTGCCTTCCGTCATTGCCCTCATCCTGTTCGGCTTCATCGCCTACGTCAGCTTGGACGCTACCGGCCCCGTTGTCTTTGACTGGCTCCTTGCCATCTCTGGTCTGGCCGCTCTCTTCACTTGGGGCTCCGTCTGCGTTGCTCACATCCGATTCCGCAAGGCCTGGAAGTACCACGGACACAGCCTGGATGAGATTCCCTTCCAGGCTGTTGGTGGTGTCTACGGCTCTTGGCTCGGCCTTTTCCTCTGCGTCATTGTCCTCATGGCCCAGGTAAGAATGAATCCCTTGTTTACCTCTTGTCTCCCCAGAAACATTTTTGCTGACCTGCCTGCCTTTAGTTCTACACTGCCATCATTGCTGGCCCCGATGTCAAGGGTATGGGTACCGCGGAGAGCTTCTTCAAGCAGTTCTTGGCTGCTCCCGTCGTCCTGGGCTTCTGGATCTTCGCTTGGGTCTGGAAGCGTGAGCCTCTCCTGAGAACCAAGAACATTGACGTCGACACCGGCCTCCGTGAGTTCGACTGGGATCAGATCCGCGCCGAACGCGAGGCACTCGCTGCCTTGCCCGCCTGGAGACGTCTCCTCAACCACTTCTTTTAAAGAACGGTGCGGTTAGAGGGCGATCTCTTTTTCTTTTCTTTTTTTAATGCATACAAGTTGCCTCTCCGTTAGACGGTACGAAACTTGCGGGATGCAGAGCTTGAGTGGGCGACTGAGTGAGCCCAGATGACGATCATGTAACGCTGCGCATGCGATCATACCCTTGATGTCGTGGCACGAATTTTTCCTGTAAACAATTAGCTCGTCTTTCTATTATACTACAAGATACCATGGGGGCTGGAAGTAAGGCTCCAAAGGGGATGGGAACTGAACCAATAAATACCTGTTCATACACATGATCCATTGCCTTTGATGTGACGTCTTTGTTGAGTTGTAACGCCCAAAGTATAAGTCGGAGAGATTTTCCGCATTGGGCGAAGACGCAGTTGTTGGTTGGACGTTTGTTACTCAGTGGCTTGGACGGTGCAAGTTTCGGCAGTGGTTCGTAAGATGCGTCATGATTGCTGAAGGCGTTGTATAAGACGTCGACATCGTTATACTGTCATATCGATATCGAGTTGCCGACGTCGAGGGGAGGTTGGCTATGTTGTCGTCGAGGTGTTGCAAAGGGCGTCGTGCAGTAAGAGTATCCGGTCCATGGTATGAGCTTCCCTCTCTCTTTTATTCCGATTTCGTGAAAGTAAATAACAGAATGAATAAAAAGTCAAATCAAATAAGAAAGAAGTATACAAAAAGAAAGAAAGAAGAAGAAAGAGGTTTGAAAGAAGGAAGAGAAAGCTGCACCCGCCGAAGAGTAATCACAAAAAGACCATTCCCTCAGCTCGTCTCAAAGTGACGACAGCGGTGTGTGGGCACCGCCCATATATCTATCGAACGGGGAGTGGAGCAAAAAATATTGGATCTCACATGTCGTTTGGTTGTCATTTGCGCGCCCTGGGAGCTGTGCTTGTTAAATGTTGATTATGTATGTAGTATTGAGTAAGTTTTTTTGACAAGACAAGGCGGGCTTTCGGCTGCGCTGCGCCCTATGGCGGACTTGTGGACTAGGATCTTTTGGATGTGGAGAGGACTGGAAATCGAGCCGAGAGATGCGGCGTAGCGGCTGAGCTGAGAGATAGAAAAAGATACGAGGTCTTTTGTGATGTTCTGGGATAGATGATTTTTATATCTTATGAGGGAAACGTAAATATTGGTCATTAGGTAGCAGTTGTTCTTGACATCCCCGTACAATAAACGGAAGAGGAAGTCCAAGACGAAGAAAATTATGTAGTTGCGCTTTCGCTGTTGCTCTTCCGGGATAACTAGCTGCATCGGGAGCTACAGCGCAATAACTGTATGGGGCTTAGCGGGCGCCCAAACAAACAACTTTACATGAATTTGCGGGTCTACTCCCGCAAGAAAAAATACGGAGATGTGTGATTACAGAAGCTTTTGCGTATTTCCTAGTTAACAAACGGAGGAAGAAGCCCGTCATAACGTTGTTTGCTCCGAGGCGATATCGGTGGGCGATGATGATTCATGATTCACTGTGGGAATCCTCCCTGCCAGGGGTGCATGTGATGTGTTTGGGTTTGGCGGTCGGCGTTTTTATGTATATTCTCTGTTGAGTAATGGAATGATCACGTTTATGGACCGGTGAACGGGGAAAGGGGGCCGCTTGAGCTTACATCGCCTCTGCCGTGTATACGCGGCGAGATGTGGGTATCAGCTGATGGAGATTCAAAAGAGAAGCTTCTTTATATTTTACTTTTTTGACTAGCAGGATGACTCATGATATCTATAAACTGATGGTAACGGAGCTGGAGTACTTTTGTAAGATTTATCCACAATACGCCGGTGGATGAGGGTCTGTAATATAAAAGCGCCCTGTTGTTGTTTTTGATATTACGCATGATAGGAGCTAAGTTGACGGATGCAATATGCTGCTAATACGCGTAAGAGGCTTGACCCTGACCTCGTGCCTTGTTATACATATAGCCTTGGTGAGATATTCATATAGGCTACTTGCTGTGTGTTAAGTAGCCTTTCCTTTCTTTTCACCACTCGCTCTATAGGCCTGCCAACAGTTCCCCCAAAGACGAATCGAAGACGCCGGCTTGATTAAAACACTAACACAAATACAAAACAATAGCAGAAAAGGAGAAGAATAAGAAGCCGAGAAAAGTAAAAGTTGATCCCAGTATATTAAATACGTTAGTTTTGCCGCTCCACCATACCCATCACATCGCCCACCGCCGTTCTCGCCAGCTTCTTGAGCAAAATCTTCTCGTCCGCCTCCCGGTATCTCTCCCACCCATCCAGTCCCTCCTTCGCCTGAATGCTGAGCGTCTCGTAGCCCTGCTTAATCACCTCGGCGACTTGCTGCGTCGTCAGGTTGCTCGGCAACTTCTTCTCCGAGTTGCCTCTCTCGGTGAGCATCTGCTTGTAGTGTGCGCTGACGTTGATCAGCGTGTCGATGGAGTTGCTTTTGCGGTTTCCTAGCTGGTAGCTCTCCTTAAAGGACGCAAGCACCTCGCCTGATTCAAACACTTTGTAAAAGAGGTCGTCGTATGCTGCTGGAGTTGGCAAAAAGGCCTCGCCGGCAGACAGCGATAATGCCACCAAATTCACTACGTGGTCGAGAACGGTGTCAATGTGCTGTAAATCTTTCAAATCTGAAGCATATGTGTTGAGGAATCGGATGAGCGACAGCAAAGATCGGAAGAATTCCGACCAGTGATAAGTCAGTCTTGTTCGGGACCGCGAAAGATAGGAGATGATTCGGAGCATGATGCCTAGGCAGAGAACATAGAGGCTGACATCCAACCGCCGCTTTAAGTTGTGGTTAATACCGTCCAGCATAGTGTCGAGAACGCATGCTGCAAGAACACGCTCTCCCTTGACCAGGGGCAGGAATGGCTGCCGTTGTCGACAGAGTCGCACAGACGTCTTGGACTCGTCGTTACAAATCTTCTTGCAGATGGCTGGGTCCTCGATAAGCAGACGAAATACCATCAGGTTGAGGTGCGCATAATATGTTGCTCGAGACGATAGGTGAGAGTGCTGCAGAAGATAGGAGGTGAGTGACAGATAGTTGGCTATTGGACGCTCCTTTCCCTTTTCACTGGGCAAGGTCACTAGATGAAAGCAAAACAATTTGTTCGCATGAGAGAAATCATATGTTGCTAGCAGAACGGCCGCATTTTGGCCAGGCCTAAAGTCCATTAGTCTATATCCATCGACGCTGCATCTCATAGGATTTGATAATCACTTACAACTTCGTAAACAACTGTTTTGCCGTTGCAGCATCGTACACGGGCTTCTTCTCTGGCTTTGGACCGGGCGTAATGGCTCCAAGTCCAAACATGTTTAGAGTGCTACTCAACGTCCAGCCTTCCGGCAGGTCCTCCTGAATGTCAATATAATCATTTCGCAACGCATGGCATGCATCTCCAATGCAGCGGACTACTTTCTGAATGACGGCCTCATTGACGAAATCGTTCAACCGTAGTTGATATGGGTTTTGGAACTCAAACTTGTTATAGTTGGCGAGTATTCCCAACAGGGTAAATGGCTCTAGGCCCTGCTCAGGTTGCTCCGAGCTTTGAATAAACTAACACATGAATCAACGGTTAATAAGCATCCTGCTGTTGGTCCATCGTCGCTGCAGCATTACCTTCATGATGGAAGGGAAGAGATCCCTTTGTATCATGTACGTAAGAAGCGTCGTCTGATATGCGCCCGCTGAGACGGCTAGTAGCACCTCGATAGCCTTGTGGCTCAGCTCCACTTGCATCGTTCCATCCGTCAGCTTACTCGTACAGCATCCAGCAGATGTTGACAGGTGTACACACAGTTTGTCCCATTGCGAATGATCCCATCAAGCGTGCTCACGAAATCTGTAAACACAGTATCAACGTGATCTAGACCGGCCAGTATGGTGATGATGTCGGAGCTCGGGTGTGAGTGCTTCTTGGTCAATACGCAGGCGAGAAAGACGCTCAAGGTCTGCGAGAAGATGTCAGCCATGAAAGATGTCCAAGCTAAAAACAAGGCAACTCAATGGATTTCCGTAGCACTGCGCACATCAAGAGCATATAAGGGAGCCGAGCCTTTGCCATTTTTAACCGCCGCGATGGCTTGGCTAAAGAGCTCTCTCGTCCGCCCCTCCAGGAGCAGTAAATCGGCCGGGTGGATGTCGTTTAGAATCTTCCTCAGCGTCGGCCGATCGGGTCGCAACAGGAAGAACTCCCTCCAGAAGCCCTCTGATTTGTCGCCATCGTCCTCCTCCTAGTACGTCGTCGTCGATCAGCTCGGGCGCATGCCAATGAGAGAGAAGAATCGAGAGCCGGGTGCTAATACCTTGGTGGCCGATTTAGCTGGATTGTTCTTGCAACCAAGGGAATATAGGCAGTTGTGGGCAAACCTTGAACAGGACCGAGTAGAGCTCGATGATCTTGGGAACAAAGACCTCTGGCTGAGGCTGGCGTGTCAGTGGTGACGCCTCCATGGGATGCGAAGTTGGCGAAACGGGGAGCTGCAAGCTCCTGTCATGGCAAGCGATAAAGAGACGACGTGGATGTCATTATCGCGACCCCGGACAGTGGGGCAGCGATAATAGATAATAAGAGTTGAAGCCACGCACTGTATGAGCTCACCTTAAATGAATAGCCGGACAGTGCTTTTAATGAATAACTCACTGTATACATGTCATACATGCCCCCAGGCCAATCACGCTGTTTAATTGACCTCCAAGATATTTTGTGGTACCATATTTGTTCAGCCGAGATATAGAACAATATATACTACATGCATATACTCCACGCCCTTCACAGCAGAAAACTCCATACTGCTACCAGCTGAGCATAGCTTCTCATTAATATACTAAATAAAGCTAGGCACCGCATGTTTCACATTACGCGCACTACTGCGGATCGGCAGCTGTTCAGCGAGCTATCATCCACGCGCACTCGGATATTGTGGTCATGTAGCTGAGTGAAATGATATTTGGTATTTTTTTTGTATCGAGTTTTGAAATTTTCTCAAAGGGGTTTTTTGTGTATAATGCTAATAAAAGTTCGCGCCTTGTGGCACTAATCCACCTCTGTACAGCAACTCGGCCAACAACAGCGTTGTTGAGGGATATAAGAGATAGCCGAAAACCTTGCCCAGAAGACCCGCAAGACGCGAAGCGGCACAGCACGACCAGCATCGTGTCCGTTCGGCGAGGTATATCCTTCATCGTCAAGTCGTAAAGCCTCTTCGAATCAATAAGTGAAGAAACAGCCAGCTACACAAGTGTAGCGCATATTTGGCCGATTGAACCCCCCCCCCCCCCCCCCATGTGTGAAGCAGCCTGCATCGTTTATCGTCTCGGTCCAGTCTTGACGACTTCTCCATTAGCAGGCTTCTGCTTGTCCCTTTTCAACAGCACTCCCCAATTATACAATATCATCGTACAAAACACCTCGCTTCTGATCATATGTCAGTGCCGAGGTACGCCGTTTTTGTTGTAGAAACCGCCGTTAAACAAGGTAATATTTTCTCCTCTCAATCCCATTGTGTAGATGGGATTCCTTCTTTCTCGTCCACCATCTGCCGCCGTCATTCATTAAGCAAAAGCTGCGCCGCCAGACTCGATGGCTTCGATCTCGCTCAGGTCGATGGGCTGGCGGTGGAAGCGGGTAGGAAGCTCAGAGACATCAAAGGCAACACCCTTGGGAGGGTTAATGGAGCCGAGCTGGTAGCCAGAGGAGCCACCAATGCCGGCCTCGACGCTGCCGATGGTCCTCTGAAGAGGGCCGTGCTGTTGAGCGTGGTCACGGTAGGCGCCGAAGGAGTTGTGTCGGGCGGCGGCATCTCCGTTGCCGTAGTATGCGGTGAAACCCTCGGGGAGCTTTCCTGAGGGAGATGCGGGATGAGGCTGAGGAGTGTGGTCAATTGAAGCTGAGGGAAAAAAGACTCGTTAGCATATAACGTCCCTCATCATGGCGCGAAGTAGGTAGGAGTATGATGAGAGCGGTTGTGCTTACAAGGAGTGGCTCGGGGTCCAAGGAATCGAATCAGAGGCGTCCGCTCCGCGTGGACAGCGGCCTGTCGAAGAGCTCTCGTGGCGAACATGGTTGATGTGAAGGGTGGCTGTTGGTGGAAGAGAGGTTGAGAGAGTTGATAGTTGATAGCGGGGTTGTCTTGATATTAGACTGGTGGAGGGGGGACTTGGAGGTAGAACGTGAATTGAGGTTGAAGTCTGGGGAACAGCGGGGGGAGATGTGTATATAAGAAGCTTCAAGAGTTCAATTAGAAAGCAAGCGGATGGAGGAGAAACGACGTCCAAGTCGAGGCGCGAAAGAGTGGAGGTTCGCGAATTAATAAAACACGCCGGAGGTCCGGAGTGCGATAAAAGCAACCCAGGCCCAGCACAAAAAAAATTAAAAATCCATTGGTGCGTAATGACTTGACATTTCCCAGCCGCGCAGCTCGTTTGGGAAGTCCCGCCCACGTTTAGGCAGCCTAGCGCGCCCTTTGGGCACCCGGAGCACCTAAAAGGCACCTAAAAGCACCGAATGCACAGCGCTCGAGGTTCAAAGTTGCTGGCCCGAGAACCGGGGGCGCTGGTCTTTGTCCGAATTCGGGATCTCGGAGAGTCCACCAGGCGTCCACCAGGCGTCTCACATCACCCACACCAACTTGAAGCTCCGGTCTTATCGCCAGCAGCCATCGTGCCACGCATCTCCTGATCTCAGCGGGGGAAGCCTGTGGCCGAAACATTGCGAATTCAATGCCTGCACATGACAATTCCGGGGGCATCTGCTGTATTGCAGGTGGCTTGAAGCATCTCAGCAAGCCCGCCGAGCCGATACAACATCAACATCCATCAAATCTGCCCCACCCGCGCAACGCTCAAATACGGGCATGCGGGAGGGTCTTACGGAGAGAATCGGAGCAGGGGCGGGCTTCACGCATCGTCGACTTGACTACGGACTAGCTGCCGCGAAATCACCTGTTGCAAGCTCCATCCATCTTTGCCTCTCAAAGCCTCTCTCTCTATTCTACAGCAACAACAACCATCAGCTCTACGGAGTACCGGCAGCAAAAATCACGTTGTCAGAAGCAGCTTTACTCTCCAAGCAAACTTAATCTCAGAAAGAAGAGAAAAGAAACGAAACGAAAAGAAGAATCATCTCTTGATATCACACATCACTTTGTCCAATCCCAGTCCCGTCATCCTGCATGCATATGCACACTGGTCCCCCCAACCACGCTTCTCCACCTCCACACATCGCGATGCTGTCAGCCCTGGCCATGCCTGTGAAACCCCGCGGTTCGTTTTCTCTTTCATGTGCCTCCGAGCTTCTTCCCATGCCAGGTTCGCGCTTACAATGCGTGCTGCGTCAAGTGTGAGTGGGCTTTTCCGTACCAGACAAGGGCCATGTCACTGCAGACGAAATTACATGTGCTTTTGCTCTGTCGCATCAACGGCTGTCTCGCTGCGGGCTACCCAAACAGGCCATCAACCTGTAGCCGGAGCCGGTACGGAACGAATTCCCACTTTTGCGTGTAGTGCACTCTAACCCATTGCAATTTATCCAAAGCCATCTTCTCCCCAGATTCCATGGCGGCGTCCAAACTCTGCCACTGCTGTCCAAAGCGCTGAGCAATCAGAGTAACGGCGTCACCGGCGGCCTTTGCTTGACAGCTGCATTTACTAATACCTCCATGACACATCTGATATTGATAGCAATATCTATTGCTCAATGTGATTTCCCGTTGCTTTGTAAATATCATATTACATTACTTACAGTATTTGTCCAGAAAAACAGCGGACGAATCACCGAGACCCGATCGGCCCCCGGCTTTGCTCCAAGATATGGCGCAATCTAAACTGCATGGCACGGCACAGCCCCCCCTGGGCCCTTCGGCCTCCATTTCTGCGTCGAACAAGCTCTTGTTATGGCGACATGCATGTAAAACGGCGTTATGAACTTGGACCTGTATCTTTACTCCGTTGCCTTAATTCCACCACAGCCGTTGCATTTGTCCGAAGCTTTCTTTTGCCTTATCTCGTAAAGATCGCTCTCTAATAGGCTCGCAACTACAGATACTCCGTATGCGGGCAGGCATCTCTTTGCTTCCTGAATCGGCCCATGCAATAAGCCACGACCACTTATTTTCTGGGGCTATTCTGGAGACATTCAACCGGCCCGGACCGGGAACCGGAACCTTGACAATGCTTGTACAAGCTCAGTAACCAAAACCTTGACTACGCCTCTTCGCAACGCCGATAACTTTACAAATGGTTGTTTCATACCTTATTATTAGGTTTTGTAACATCTTCTCTCGTGATGAGGAGCGCTCATCAACCAACACTGCTGAAAAACTTTCTAGTGAAACTCGACATCTTATCTAAACTTTCGTATTCAGTAAATCCCACCCAACACTTTATGTATCTTTCTATTTTCTCCCTTCCTCTCTTCTTCTCTTCCCCTCTTCCCCTACGTTGATTATTGGTCTTTTACGGAGTACCGTTTTATTTAGAATCGAAGCCACCGCTCCTCTGATTTCCACTAACGATATGGGTTCCTCTGATTGTGTCATCAAATACTTCCTCTCTCTAACGGCAGCCCATGGGTATATTTAGCAATTCCTATCAAACTAAGCACACCGTGAATTAAATGAAGAGAATGATCATTCAGCATCCCAAGTCGGCTATCCAACAACACCCTAGCAGCTATTTGTTGTTCAAGAAACGCAGCAGGAAGAGGACGAAACACCACTTTCAGCTGCTATCAGCTATATTTCTCTAGCATCTGGTATGATCACTCTTTAAAGCTAAGGCAAGAAATGCTCGATAGCCAACCTGGAGTACCAAGTAGCCACTCTCTAAATTTAACACCTAAAAGTACCCTAACATCATCCTTCATCCCCAACAATTAGAAGAAGAAGAAGAAGAATAGAAAGAAGAAGAAGAGAAAGTATTCCAAAGCCCCAATATTCTACCTTCGCCACTCCATAGCCAATAGGAGTGAGGGTATCCTAATGATAAGGGGCGCCTCTTGTAATCGCCCCCCAAAAAGTTACTGAGCAGCAAATTCAAAAAGGAATAGACACGTCTATAAACGTTCTTCGACCTTTTTGCGGCGGAACAGAGCCGCCGCTGCAGATATTCCCAAAACACCATTCTCCTCAACAAATCCAAAAATCGAGACCCGACCCCCCCAAAAAAATCCTTTTATATACATCCAAAGTACTCAGAGAAGATTCCTCTTGGAAGACGCCGCGTGCTGAATCGCGTCATAAATCCCTCGTATCGTATAACTTTATCCTTTTAAGCTTGTCGACAGCATTCTTGTCGCGTCATTCTCGTTCTCCATGCAAGTTGATACTGTGTCCTCAAAGTCCAGCCGCCGAATCCTTATATACGTCCTCCCTCGACGACCTCCCGTTCCAAAATCTCTACCTGCCCAAACTCCCCTGTTCGCCGGCGTTCCATGACCCATCGCTTTTCCCCGCTCTCTTCTTCCATCATATAAGATATGCTATCTGTTGATCCCTTCTGCCGCTGATGTCCTCTCTCTGGACTTGACGCGTCTTGATTGCTGCACATAGCATGAGGGTGTGCATTGGGTACTGTAAAGGCAGAAGGATGAGGGGGATCGCTGAGCGGAGAAATGCCGTCTTGAAAGATGTTCGATCCCATTTGGATCGGCGATGTTGAGATCGCTCCCCAAGCTGAAGCCATGTCTGCCTCTCGATTCATGAATTCGGGCCCAATTGACGATCTATTGGCAAGGGCCGACGTGGGCATTGTAAGTGTAGGACTGGCAGGAACACTGCCATCCGAATCGCGACTCACGATGGAGAAGACCGAGTTCTTTCGTGTATGAGCCGTGGAAGGAGGGAACCCGCTCGGAAAGCTAGGTCCTCTCGGTGAGCCTGGACCCTCTCCCCTCTCTGACCTTGGGGAACCATCTTTACTGGAAGCCAAGCTGGCTTGCGAGCCGCCCCATGCCTTTGACCGCAAACGGAGGAGTGCCGTGAGGTTCATCTGGTCATCGCCTCGGTCCGCCATCATAGCCAGCTGGGCCAGTCCGGGGCTCTGGACGATTGGAGTGCCACTAATAGGTGGCATTCCGAGGCTCATGAGGGAGTTTCTATTGGAATACTCGGATCGCTCAGTGATGGGAGTCAGGTTTGGCTCCCTCGAAACTACACGCCCGCTTACGCTGCGATTTAGATTGCTTGCGCCTTTGGGGCCGAAAAATCCACCAGCGATATATCCGCTGCCCTCCAAGTTGGCGCCTGAGGCGTGGTTGTTGACTGGAGCAGCATAAAAGCCAAACTCTTGACCATACCACCCATCAGAATCGTTGGCCAGAGCACTAGCATTGGCCTCGGCGATGATGGCATCGTCATCCATTTCAAAATCATCCATATCATCGTAAGAATAACCATAGTCATCGTACTCGTAGTCACGGAGCGCATCTGAATCGTCAAAACTTGTGGGCACTTGGCCATTATTATCTGCATCGGTAGGAGACTGCGCTGCTGCGCGTTCGAACTGGCCAGCCTCTGCCGCTCTCTGGGCGGCTGCAGCCAAAGCCGCCTGATAGGCAGCAATAGGATTTGGGCTGTACGGCTGAGGAGCAACAATGGTAGTCTCAGACAACGGAGGTAAGTCGCTCGGGACTTCAGCAGCAGCATTCTCACTCGAATGATCCGTGCTGATGCTTGTAGAGGCGTGTATCGCCGACTGCGCATCCTCCAGCTGCTCTGAAGGCTGCTGGGATGCCACCTCACCCTCTGGCTTCTCCGCTTCCTGCTTCGGGGACTCTTGGTTGCTCTTCTCCCGCGCTGACTTTGCTTGTGCGAAAGCTCCAGGTAGAGGTCGGCCGTATTGATCCGTATCATCGTTGTCAAATATTGACTCATCAAAAGGCACCCCATCATCTACAGGTGATCCGGCTAAATCTTCGGCAAACACACCTCCGAAGCCAGTCATGCCTGCATCAAAATATAGCTCTTCATAACTCATCCTGCGCCGCGCGCCCGGTGGCGGAGGCATACCAATAGGGGTAGGGACAGAGCCTGCTTCCAAACCCAATGCTTGGAAAGGGGCCGAAACAGTATCTACTCCATGGATCCCCAGACCGGACACCTCAGCATCAGCTTCCTGGTCTGGAACTGAACCCGGCTCGGGCGACAGAGGGAGGTTCGAGAGCCCTGGCGTGTCCTTTGTCATGGCACAACCAATAACCTCGCCATCAGCATCTCTAGGGGTTGGCATCATGCCTCCGCTCTGTGGAGTCGCCAGAGACGATGTTGGATTAGATCGCTGGAAACTGAAACCGGCAAAGTTTTCTTGATCATTGTCTGGATCAACGTCTGGCTCGACGTCATCCTCAATATACTGAGCCTCTTGTTCATAGTACTGGTCATCGAGATATGGCTCTTCCTCATCATCGTAATCCGCATTAATTCCAGGAATTCTCTCTTCCAATCCGTCATCGTCCATCATGGCGTCGTAATCAAAGGCATCTTCATCAAAGTCATCAAAGCGAGAGTCTCTTGGCTCCTCGCCTTGTGCAGCTTTCTTGTCCAACTCCCGCTGTCGGTGCCGTTCTTCCAGGAGCTTTTCCTGCTTGGCGGCTCCAATCATGTCGAAACTAAATCGTGAGGATGTGCTCTTCATGTGTCTCGGTATAGACGAGAGGGAGACGTTCCTCGACCTGGTCGTTCGTATAGAGCCAGTATTTCTGACTGGATCACCCATCTCCTGAGTGGTGGCCTGAGAAATTGTCGAAGGGGTCGATTGAAGAGCTGGTTCATTGCCCTTCATGGTTAGTCCAGCAACGACATGGTCGTCCAACGGAAAGGCTTGCTCTGCAGTGGAGGAGCCGGTTCTAACAGAAGATACACTAGATGATTGGGCAATGGTGTGCGAATTTGTGCTCCCGGATTCTGGGCGGGCAGGATCCGACGCACTGCTCATCATGCGGCGTTGTAGCTGCCCGTCTAACACTACCGGGCCACGCGTCTCCGCCCCATCATGAGGGCCCACGCCCGACTCCAAGGCGATATTGGCCAAAGATGCAGAGCGGATGGCCACTGTATCATTAGTAGGAGCATTTGTCCTTCGTCTCGGTGCGCTAAAGTCATGAACCCTAGTACCTTTAATGCGAGGGTCATATGTAGGCTCGTCTAGACGACTGTCTAGGGGAAGGGGCAGTGCATTTGCAAGATTTTGGTTGTTTCTCCTCCTCAACAGTAATGTTGACATGGGGTTCTTGAGGAACGGCAATCCCTTCTTCCCCTTCTGGGGCTCAATATTCAATACACTACTCGAAGACAGAGATTCGCCCGCCAGCCGAGAACCAGAAAGCCGCTGGTTAGACGATGAGGAGTAAGGAAGATTGCCCTTTGAACTACTGGATGCCTGTGGCGATGGCCTTGATAGGTCGGCATTGTTTGACATGGGAGTCGGGTGGGAAGCTTGAGCATGGCCGTCCCCTTGTTGTGCTTCCACATTCCGCTGGTAGTTCCGCAGAGCAACGCCGCCGATAAATCCAGAGCCGGTGCTGTAACCCGATCTCTGGACCTGTGGAGGCCGGCCGACAGGTTGCGGCTGCTTCTCGATAATCTGCGGCTGTTTCTCGACATCCCGCTTCTCCCCGAGAGGTTCTAGATTAAATTCGTTTGACGTCACGCGGTTTATCGGCGGCAGGGTATACGGTAATGAGTTGGAAGCAGAAGATGACAGCTGTGCGTCGAGAGGAGATGCTGAGTCGGGGTTCAAGGGCGACTGCTGATGGCTGTTGAGAGACGAAGGCGAAGATTGATCCGGGGCCGGCGAGGTCGGGTTTGAGGGCCCCGCCGGTGGAATCGCAGGTGGGAGAGCATGTCGTGCGTTGTGTCGAGTGTTGCACAAGACGTCCGAGGCCTAGACGCAGAAGAAGGATCGCAATGCGGGCGCGATCATAGCTCGCGGATTCGGACCTTGTGCATTGTTGATTCGATGTCGCTTTGAGAGGGGTCCGAAGACAGCAACTGGACGGGGCGGTTGGATGGCGCTGCAAGCGTCCGTCGCGGTGGCTGAAGCTCTGCGTCCCGGAGTTATCGCGCTCTGCTGCTTGGTCGAAATCAAATGCTCGATACACGCTCTCGGACGAAGCTGCGGCGCAAACAGCCGATGGTTCAGAACAGGCAAAGACGCTGGTGTCTGTGTCTCTGTGTGTGTGTGACGTTCTAGGCGCGATCGACAACGGGCGGTCCCATAAATCAAATAGAAAATCGAGGCAGAACGGGTAAGCAGGGGAGCCGCTAATAAAATGGAGGGCATGCCATGCACAGGTACTGAGTACCGCCGGGTTAAAGCCCCTCTCGCAGCGATTTTCGACAGTGGCTAGGTACAGATACAGCAGGTCCTAACAAAAGCCCTTCAAGGTTGATTCAATCCTAAAATATCATCCCGTCCAGTCCAGCCCTTTGTTGGTAAACACCTCAGCTGCAAAATTCACGTTGGCAAATGCCAGTCCCGCCACGTGCGCTGTGCCCTTGAAATTACGGGGGAACCGAAATTCAAGGAAGATGATGTCAGCAGTGGCTGCTGGTGTTTTCACAAGAAGCTGAATCGAATTGATTGAACGCTGCAAGGTCATGCAAGGGAGGAGATTGCCGATATGTAGTAGTAGTAGTAATTCATCGCCTGTTGAAGAAAAACCAGTGGCTTCCAGAATAGGACCGAGTGAGCCCTATCAAGTCCTACCTAGATTGTGACTGGATGTCGGTCACGGTTGGGGCTGCAGGCTTCCAGCAGGGCGCTTACATGTGAGCCTACCAAGGAAAAATCGAGGCGAGCTCTGCTTCACCGTTGCTTTGGTGATGGGGTGGTTCTTATTATTTGCAGAAAATATGGACTTCATCCATCATCGACCCTGTGCAGTAGATCACATGTTGCTGGTACCCTTCTTGCGACGTATTTGCCTGGCATTCTGGCGCACTGGAATGTGATCACCAGCTAATTACCCTCCCTCAAATAACCTATCAAAACACACACGGCATACAAAGTAACGCTATCGATCGAACAAAGAGAAAATTTTCATCCCTTGGGCGCGTACAGCTAAATAAGGGCGCAACACGTAAGCTCCAGTCTCTTTACACGTATAAAAGAATGTTGAGTGAAGCTTCGGGACCGGGTTCGGCAACTCTGGTGTAGCTGACGGGCACCGCCTCACCGGCAGACACTGCCGACGGGAAAGCTGGGACGAAATCTGGGTCTCGGAGAAATCTGAGCACGTTGTTGGACTGGCAGAGTATAAAATGGGCTGTTTCGTTCGTGGTGGCTTATAAGTGTGTCAGCATTTAAGGCTCTTGAAGCGGGAGTTCATACATCCGTGTCTCTCGGGTTTCTCTTAGTCTTCCACGACATGAAATAATGGTATAATTCTATGTGCAATATGCGTACTGATCGCATCAAGACAAGATGAAACAAAGTGCTCTCTGCTCTACAATTCCCTAGAGTGATATTGCCATGTCCGCGCATCGTGAAATCAGTCATCTCAGCTTCGCTTCTTTAGCCTTGGGTGAGAAGTGGTAGCGCATTGGCAGGAAAGCCACATCTTTCATAACGCATCATCGTTAGCTGTTTGATCGACGGCCATCAACAGCTAACGATGGTGGCATTCTCTAGTGGTGTGCTTTACGCCCCTCTTCTAATAATAATCCCAGCTTTTCCCCAGCTTGCTCTTTATTAGGAGGTAGAAAATGGTGTCGCAGGAAGAGCCTAGGTCAGATATTCTCGCTGGGACCGTTATCGATATCCATGCCAGGTTGGTAAATGCAGGTACCCAACCCTTGAACGTCTCCCACTCCGAGATGCTACCACTACTATATGCATCAACTACAACGACGCTACGATGTCTATTACCATTTGTCTGCTAAAAACACTTTTAACCTATATATAGTGTTACTTCACACCTTTCCTTAATAACAACTGCTGATAGCTTGTAGCTATAAAGTACAGGTACTCTCCAAGCCAAGGGGTCGTGTCGGGGTCTTGGCCTCGTCCATATGAGAGATTCTGTCGCGTGCCCCTTTTCCAGATGGAGTGTCCAAGCAAATTAGGCGCCATCAGCATCAAAACTACTGCATTGATTCCGGCTTTCATTCGCCATTTCTGGTTCGCTCGGTCTCGTCTCACGTAGGCCAAGACTCAAAAGTACATAGTCTGTCTTTTCTTTGTTACATACGCCGGACTTGATCGGACAAACGGCCTGCGGATCACTGCCTGCGTCGTGCTCTGGGGGGAGCTACTATAACCTCCCTCATCTACAGTATGTCGACCGGGTGTTCCTCTTTAATTCCTCTTTAACCAGCAGATTCGACCGACCTGCTGCATTACATCTAGCAGCATCTGCACGAGAGACGCACAAGTCAGTACTTGTAACAGCGTCTGTGTCTCCACTCCCCCGAAAGCGGTGGCTTTGTGGCATCGCCAAATGGGCACCACGGCAATGCGGCATCGAAGCTGCGTTTCAGCCATTCCGGTTGCCGGGTATATTAAAACGACATTGCATTTTGCGTAAAAAAACCGGTGTAGGGCATATTAAAAGCGGCTGGTGTGAGTTTTGTACACGTATGCCTCAGTAATACGCGCAAGAGTCTATGATTATAGGCGTTTGATTATAGGCATTTCCAACAGAGTTTCAAGATGGTTGTTACAACTCTTCTTACTCATTGAAGTACACTTCGGTACTTGTACAGTCTCCAGTTGCACCGCCGTTTATTAACAGTGACTTACGTGTACGGGCGTACGTACCACCTTGTTCGCACGGCATTGTGTCAGGATTCAGTGGCAAGGATTCTCCGGTATAATCAACCTAGTTCGCTGCTAGCTGTTGAAGTGCCGTCACCTGGTCCTTCTTAATACTTCGTACCTCCATGGATGTCAATGTCAATACATCTGTTGCTCGCGTGCGCGCTCTCCGTACTAGGTAAACGGTCGACGATCCTCCATTATTACTGTCCGTGCTGTTAGCCTCTGTTACTACACTTCCCTCTCCATCCTCGACGCGATAGCCTCACTCACACTCACTCTTACTCATATATGCATACAACTTCCTCGCACCCTCTTCTCCCTTGCACTGCTCATCGCTGCTTATACATCGCACCTGTACTCGTAATTCTTCTTCTTTCGGGCCCCTGGTGATCAGTTTTAGGGGTCTGCTTAGCGCTTCTGGACAGGCCCATGCGGATCCCCCCTGGGTCTCACGCCGTCTCAACCCCATCCTTCGACACTGCTTTAATACACGGCCAGGCCTAACACCGGCGCCCGATTTCATTATATCAATCTCATCTCATGTTTGTTCGCTGAAGCCGCCGTTTCCTTTTGCCTCTATTTCGTTCTGCTTTCCTCCAATCCTAACCCTCGCCGCGCGAGCTTGTGGCAGCATGAGCGGCTTCGCCAAAGAACAGCTCCCAAGCGATGGCTCGTCGAACTGGAGTCTCCATGCAAAGGCATTTCTCGTCGTCTGCTCACATCGCATGTGGCGGGGCGGTCCGCGATCCATCCTGCAGATCGCCGCCGCTGCCTTTGGCCTACTCATGCTCTTCTACTTTGTTACGCTGCAGCTCGATGATCGTTACCAGCAAATCCTGAGCTGGTCAACGCCTGAATCAGGAGGCTCTGGTGACCTTCGAATTGTCGTATTTGGATCGCAGGACTTGATGGGAAGCGCACCTGATGCCAAGCACACACACACATCTTGGCCAGAGCACCTCTGCAAACAGGTAAGAGGGAGAACTAATTCCGGATATACACTTACATCGACTTGTATATACAAATACCTACACTCGGCAATGCTAACTTACTGCTCTACCAGCTCAAATGTCACTCTGTTCTTTCTTTTATTCCACCGATCGAATCACAGCCCGGCCTAACCTCCAACAGCATCTATGGCACAGAGATTCGAGCTTTAGAAATGTTTAATGAGCAGGCAAATCTCACGGGAAAGCCTGCCCTCGACAATCTCTACATCCCCGAACAGTATCCGGTGCCAACAAAGACTCCGGATCTGGCAGCGCAAGTCCAAAAGTTTCTTACCATGGCTCCGCCAAAGATACTGCCTCGAGAGACGCTGTGGGTGTTCACATTCGGCACCTGGGAGACGTGGAATATGGCCTCGCTGCCGCGGGAAACAGGCGAAAGACTCATCGACGCCTCGGTCACCGATATCTTCACTCAGGTCGAATTGCTCTACCGAAAGTCGTTGAACCCAGCGTCTCCTGCTTTTTCTGACTTCTGGTCGAATGTTACCAAGGAAGAGATCCGGGTTCTCACGCACCCCGATCCCGAGAACAAGCCCGACGAGCGCAAAACCGAGAGCTTCCGCGTCGTGATCCCGCAACTCTTTGACATTACTCTGGCCCCAGGTTGGCAGAAGCGCCCCCTTCCATCTGAATCGCAGTCGAGGGGCGTTCAGATGCGCAACGCTGCATATCTCAACTCAAGGTGGAATGATCAAGTGTCTAAGCAGCTGGAGGATTGGAGAAGGAAGGGCAACTCTAAGCCTGAGGGGGTCGAAGATGAGGGCATTGAAACAGCCTCGTCAGTTCCGACAATGGCATCCTTGCTGCGATATCTCCCGGAAGCACTTCAGCCTAAGGAGAAGGACAACAACGGAGAAGAGATCAGTGAAGATATTATTTACGCACCTTACCCACGACGATTGGGCTTGCAGTCCTCTTTGGTCAAGAGCGTCTTGGATGCCATGACGGAAGAAGAAATGCAGCGATCTGGCCTCAGAGATAGCAGAGGCCGAGGCAGCAGACCTGCAAATGATGCGATGCGATTCTTTGACGTTTGGACACCTTGCATCGCTGATGCCCGATCCGTTACTGGCATAAGCACATCCCAGCCCAGCCAGGAATGTGAAGCTCCGAACGACCACTTATTCTATGACGAATTTACTTTTGGAGAACGCGCCAAAGAGGAACTGGCGAAGCAGACTGCTTCTCAGATTCGAGAGTACTTGTTTGTTTCATAGAGGTGTCACTATTTCGCGACTAAGAGTAGAGTTGCATACACTTTGGATAGGTGCTGGGAACTACCCTCGGAGGGGCAGCTTTTGGAAACACGATGGTATAATAGCTTGGTGGGCATGATTAAAGCATATGGATGGGATGGGCGAAAGGCGTTTTTTGGGAATCTTGCCTGTCGGTTCACAGGGGAGATGGAAACAATAACTCGGGCGTTGTCAGAATATGTACTTGGAATGACCGTATCCGAAAAGTCTCCATTGGGCCTTGGATAAGAAATGACGGTCCTTTGCATTATACAAAGGAAACAGCCACAGGCGCTGTTCTTATATGGGTACACCGACCATTCAGTTCAATACAACGAATTACATGGAAACGCACGGCTAATGAAAATGTGACGAAACGTTACTTGCATGTCTACATCTCAAAGAACCCTTGAATAACAATTATATCCTCCGAAACCATATAGGCGCATATCCAATCAGGTCGCAATCCAAGCGCCGCTCAAAAACAATAGAAATACAAATAATACCAGAACAAACGCTACCCTCACATTATGAATTTCTCTGGACGGCCTTCTTCACCAGATCCAAACACTCGTCGGGGTTCTCAAAGACGTGCCAGGCATCCCTGGGGATACCCGTAAACGCCTTTTCGAACCTCTGCGGCTCATTCTTCTCCGCGAGGCCAAAGGAAGCCGAATTGGTATCCTTGCGGATGAAAATCATTCTGATCCAGCCAGGGAACGTTCGATAACTGAGTAGCAGACAACATTAGCTTCACTTCAAGTACAAGGAACAAAGTGGGTTTTGTTCTTACATCTCGCCGTAGGCCTCGGGATCAGACTGCGTAGAGTCTCCGAAAACGATGAGCTTCCGCTTCGGCAGCCACGAATTGATCTTCTTCATGCGGTCTACCTTGTACTCCTCCGTGCCCACCGTCAGCGAGGACAAAAGTCCCGACACGGTCTTCCAGCTAGAATCCCGCAGGATAAATGTTCCTGGGGGGTAGTACGTGTCCCGGAAGCCCTTGAGGAAAGGATACAGGTTGTAAGGAGATGCAGAGAGGTAGAACCACGGCGTGTTGTGGGGGAGAAACGACTTGATGCCCGCGTAGAGCTCGGGCATTCCTGGGACAGGGGATGGGGGGTTGATGAATGTCTCTTTGAGGATGCCGACGGGGTCACTGGTTGTTGTGATTTTGATTGTGTCGTCAATATCTAGCAATTGTCAAGTTAGTGTTAGTTTTTTCACATGAGCCGATCGAAATCAAAGTAGCAGCAACACATACCGGATATGATTCCCCAACCTTCAGGAGCCGCAAAATGAGTCTCCATGCTCAAAACACCGCTCACACCCTCAATCTCCAACTTGGTCTTCTTGGTAGTAAACGACGCCTTGCTGTTATGCAGCAACTTCAAAACATTCGTCGAGATGCCATTAAATCCACTCGGCCCCAACTTCAGCTCCAAATCCCCCTGCGATACCGTCGTCGTCCTCGCCGCCTGAATGTCCCACAAGAACGGCAGCAGCCTCTCCTCAATGGTCTTGCGCTCCTCCGCATCATCAGCCAATCCAATGGCGCCCGCGATGCCCGCGACGATGTCGGCGACTGCGCACTTGGGCTCGTTCTCAAACACGGCCATGATGAACTCGGCCTGCCACGGCTCGTGCTCGGCGGCCTTGAAGGCGGTGTTGTCGAAGAGCCAGACGACATCGCCCTTGACGATGGCCTTGGCGAAGGGGTTCCAGGTGCTTATTTCGTTGAGGACATTGCTGACGGAGAATTGGTACGGGACGGATGGCTTGGGGTTGACGAGCTGGTTTTCGACGTCGTCGAATTTCTGGTGTTTTCTGGTTCGCAGCTGCATGGCGTTGGCGACCTCGGAAGGTTCAAAGTCCAAATCTTGGTTGTCCATGTTGAAAGATGGGGGAGGAGGGACAATTCTATTTACAAATACCGATCAAACGGGTGATGACTGATGATGAAACGGGCTTTGAAAATCTCTAGACGGCCCAAGAGCAAGAATTACTATATTCAGCCTTTTGGGTCAAAACTCAGCCTGTGTCAGCAGGTACACAACTCGAGGGCCTCGTGCACACTCGCTCAAGAGTTGTCAGACGGGAGTGTGAAAAGAAGGCGGCACAAGAATTCGCTGATGACCAAAAGGAAGAAATAAAGAGGAAAAGCCAAGAACACGATCCGAATCCTCGTAATCTACTTTTAAACAACGATTTAAATAGAATTCCGATGAAACTCTGCGCCTTGATCCGTGAAGCAAAAGGAGACGGGGGTGGGCCAATAGGAGCAGAACCCGTGGTCAGCAATTCAGATGGTTCCGATTTGGAAACGCAAGTCGCATGCGAAATGGAGTGAGATGAGACGCAGGGGGTTTTGCAGATTAAAAAAAAGAGAGAAATGATGGACAGTGATTTGGGCCATTCTTATGACCAAACTGAGCCATCACCATGGGATTGAGAAGGCTGGGGTGTGGGGTAGCTGAACCCGGGACCGCAGCCGTGGCTCATCATCATACATAGCGAAGATCAATAGTCTACTTCCGTAATTCTCCTATCAATATCGAAGACTCTGCATGGTGAGAAAATAACAGCGACAGGTCAAAACTGGGGTCTCATGCTCATGGCTTCATTGGCCAGGTTTCGCTTCAGGCTGAAGGATGCCTTGCAGTAGCTTCAATGTCTCCCGTGGTCGCCGCGTGCTGCTGATTCGGGTCAGCTGCCTCATTCAGGTACTGGAGTGATGAGGGGGGGCGCATGCAGGCAACATGAAAGAGGCAGCCTTGTAGGATTTGGCTACCGATCAGCAGATGACGAGCAATCGAATCAGTATGACAGCACAAGATGGCACTGCACTTGATGGCGAAAGATCGTCTCAGTGAGGTAGCCAAACAGCTATGGACACTGCTCGGCACGGAACGGCACGGCACAGCTTCACCCACATTCGATGATTCAAACTTGCATCATATAAGCAAGTTGCGCATGTTATCCAATTTTTATTATAATTTTCCTATTTTTACACATTCATACGGGCTTTTGTTTATTGTCGTTCTCAAGCTTGGGTTCCGCTTAGTGCGGCCTTGATCACCTGAATCTGTTCCAGCACCGACGACTTGCCGGTGCCACCCTTGGCCGACCTCCTCCCCACCGTCTCATAGACGAAGTGCCTCTGCAATATCCTCTTCGAAGCGGCTATCAATAGCCTTGGGCTGCTCAAACGAGAGCTTTTCCATGAGCATCTCCGTCTCCTCTGACTTGGCAACACATTGACCAGAGATGTGGTGCGTCTCTCGAAAGGGAACTCTCTTGTTGTAGGTGCTGGAAAGACCCTTTTGGGCATCATCAAGCCAGCCATATGACCAAAGGCACGGCCACTCTTACCTCGTAATATCTCGAGATTGTAGCTTGTGGAATCAGGGATCTGCCGGTATAGTAAGCATCCGAGAGACGTATGAGGCCAAACTCAGCCGGGTAGTAGTGATCAAGTCCTCAGCCCAGCGGGAGATGTGCTGCATAAACATAGAAACCCACTGCAGTCTCTGAGAGGAAATCACGATCAGACAGGCCAGCCATTGTTCCAAGTCAGGCCAACAAATCCAAGTTCCTTGGTGGTCATGTCAGGGCCGGTTCCAAATGAGTTGCTGACAAAGGCACCACAGCCAAGAGGATCCCTGTTGACTCTTGTGACAATCTCGCTGAACCTCTCCAAGTCATTAACAAAGGCGAATCCGTATTATAGCACCCAATGGCTAAAGGATAGGCTGGGCTCAACGCCTGGAGTGATGACTTTGCCGGCTTCCTACTCGTTTTCGATCTCTCAAAGGCCCGTCTCAAGCTTGTCAAATCCCTCTTGGGCTAATGATGCCAGCTTTTGCATTTGACCTGGCAAACGCAATGCTTCCCATGACATCCTACTTGTAGAGAACTTAGTCAAAAGAGATACTTTTGTGTGTAATTGATCATCAATTCGTCCAGGCCGCCTGAATTGTAGCATAGCAGACTAGCTCAGGCTCACGGCATATTGATAGACAGAGCTGGCAGCTTTGATAGTTGGCAACTGAAGGAGCCTGAAGCCATCTTGATCGTTGTATGTAAATGCTTGTGGTGGAGCCTTGACTGTTAACAGTGACTGATTGATTTCCCTCCGATCGGCCATGGAGGGGCATTTTGCTGTTGGCAGGACCCCGCGAAAAAAAAAATCTCTTACAGGACTGATAAGCTAGCAGGGAGCAAGCATGTACTGGTACCGTTACACTGCCGGAGCGGCCCTGCGGCACACTCGTATGGGTACCCGTGGGCGCCGATAATCCGTTATCGTAGCGCTATCGCTGCCATCACTTTGGCTGCCCCGCCTTCACCCCACCTAAAAAGTCCAAGAAAAAAATGAGCTGCGCAACATGATCTACAGCCCTATTGGCTGCTTTTGATAGGCAGGAGAGAAATTAGAGGGAAAAAAGCAGACATTCGAGCTCGAAGTTTTTTTCTCTCTCGAGTGACCTCTGGCATTGGCTCCTCCAAGTGCTGGACAGACCTTTGTTCTCATCTTTACTTCGATTACTTCGAAAAGGGAGAGACGTGGATCTGGATAGATATCCTGGAGACTCCGTTTCAGCTCGTCACATCCACAATCCACAATGGCCGACCTTCGAATCCTTCTCATTGGCAATGGCGGCCGCGAGCATGCCTTGGCCTGGAAGCTGAGCCAGTCTCCTCGAGTTGAGGCCATCTTCGCGGTCCCCGGCAACGGTGGCACTGCTACTTGCCCCAAGGTCACCAATGTCTCTTCTGTTTCCGCAGAGGACTTCCCTGCCCTCGTCCAATTCGCTCAGTCCAATGGCATCAACTTGGCTGTCCCTGGACCTGAGGCTCCCCTCGTTGACGGCGTCGAGGGTTTCTTTCGCAATGCCGGCATTCCTTGCTTTGGTCCCTCCAAGGAGGCTGCCCGCTTGGAAGGCAGCAAGACTTACTCCAAGGACTTTATGAAGAAATACAACATCCCCACCGCCGCCTACGAGAACTTTTCCGATTATAACAAGGCCGTTGCATATCTCGACACCATTAGCCACGATGTCGTCATCAAGGCTACGGGTCTGGCCGCTGGCAAGGGCGTTATTATCCCCCAAACCAAGCAGGAGGCCAAGGATGCACTCAAGGAAATCATGGTCGACAAGGCTTTTGGTGACGCTGGAGACGAGGTTGTCATTGAAGAGTTCCTGCAGGGTGACGAGCTCAGCGTCCTCACCTTCTGCGATGGCTACTCTATTCGATCTCTACCTCTGGCTCAGGACCACAAGCGGATATTCGATGGCGACCAGGGCCCCAACACCGGTGGCATGGGCTGCTACGCCCCTACAAACATTGCTACCGCCGAGCTCGTCCATCAAATCGACAGAGATATCTTGGTACCTACCATTTCTGGTATGCGACAGGAGAAGCAGCCCTTCCGTGGTGTCCTGTTTACGGGTCTTATGATTACCCTGGCCGGCCCCAAGGTTCTCGAGTACAATGTGCGATTTGGCGACCCCGAGACTCAGACGGTGCTGCCTCTGCTCTCAGCCGATACTGACCTAGCCGAGATTATGCTGGCCTGCACTGGTGGCTACCTCGACAACTGCCATCTGACCATTGAGAAGAAGTTCAGTGCTACAGTCGTTCTCGCTGCTGGTGGCTATCCCGGTTCTTATGCTAAGGGCACCCCGATGACTGTCCAGGCTCCTCCTGCGGGAAGCACCATTTTCCACGCCGGCACAAAGCTTGATGGACAGCAGCTCAAGACGTCTGGTGGTCGCGTGATTGCCATCAACTCCGTTGGCGAGTCGCTCAGAGCCGCTGTCGATGCTTCATATGCCGCTTTGGCTTCCAACGTCATTGATTTCGAGGGCAAGTTCTTCCGCAAGGACATCGCTCACCGTGCTTTTAGAGATGCAAGCAAGGTTTCGATGACTTATGCCCAGGCTGGTGTTGATATCCAGGCCGGTAACGACTTTGTGGAGAAGATCAAGAAGGCTGTTGCCAGCACAAAGAGAGCCGGTGCTAGTGCCGAGATTGGCGGCTTCGGCGGCGAGGTCGATCTCTCTCAGTGCGGATACCCCAATGCTCCCATCTTGGTTGGTGCCATTGATGGTGTCGGCACCAAGCTTATGATTGCCCAAGCCATGAAAAAGCACGACACTGTGGGCATTGACCTGGTTGCCATGAACGTCAACGACCTAGTTGTCCAGGGAGCTACACCCCTGATGTTCCTCGACTACTACGGCTGCAGCAAGCTGGATCTTGCTTCCGCTGCTGACTTTGTTCAAGGTGTCGCGGACGGTTGTATCCAGGCTGGCTGTGCTTTGGTTGGCGGCGAGACGGCTGAAATGCCAGGCATGTACAAGGACGAGGACTACGATGCTGCCGGCTGCGCCGTGGGTGCCGTTACCAGCGGAGGTATGCTCCCCCGGAAAGATGCCATGGCTGAGGGCGATATCCTCCTGGGTCTTGGATCTAATGGCGTTCACTCCAACGGCTTCTCTCTTGTGCGAAGGATTGTGCAGGCTGCCGGCCTGGACTACTCATCCCCCGCGCCTTGGGATGCTTCCAAGTCTGTTGGAGAGTCCCTCCTGACCCCTACCAAGATTTATGTCAAGAGTCTGCTGCCTGTGCTCAGCAGCATCAAGGGTCTCGCACACATCACTGGAGGCGGACTGCTCGAGAATGTTCCCCGTATGCTCCCCGACTCTCTGGCCGCGGAGATTGCTTATGGAACTTGGGAAATGCCCCCCGTCTTTCAGTGGCTCAAGAAGGCTGGCAACGTAGCTCCCACCGAAATGTGCCGAACATTCAACTCGGGTATCGGCATGGTTGTGGCAGTGGAGGCAAGCCAGGTTGAGGCTGTTGTGGCGGCTCTTCGTAGTGGCGATGAGCGGGTTTACACCATCGGTAAGCTGGTCCGTAGACAAGAGGGCCAGGCTGGATGTGTTGTTCAGAACCTGGAGTCATGGGCATAAGCGAGTTGTTGAGATATGGGAACTGCGAGATTTAGTTATTTAAAAAAGGATTGAGGCGTATAAAAATACCAAGGTTGGTGGCAGAGCGAGAGTGTATTATAAAACGGTACCTGCAAACAGGTACGAAAATATTGGGTTGGGATCGAAGGCCGGCGGAATTATGTGAATTGCCTTGCCTATTTGTTTCGTGTTAAGAGTTGTCACCAATATATTTACAAAGGCCATACATGTTATAAAGCATACACAATTTGCAATGAATCATTAATATCTCATTCGTATTAGAGACGATGTTAAATCTGAGAACTCCGTTAGACAACCTGTATTCATTACATAGAGATACGGGGTTAATATATACTTACATAGGAGGGGATACCTATGAGCTCTCTATATTTGAGTGGATGTTGCTTTGTTCAGATTGCATTTACGCATTGAGACTACATGAAAGGCACAGTAATGCAATCGAGTAGATTAACCACATTCGGCGAGGAAGCGCATACCACTACCAGCAGGAAAGGGGAATACGAAGCTCTTGGAAGAGGCTAAGATTGCTGTGAAATGACATGGTCCCAACTTTTCCCAGCTGCATAAGCGTGCACAACTTGCATGAGAGTACAGCCAATTACAGGGTTGGAGGTGAAGAGAAGTCCTCGGGGGGGTTTAAAAATGCTGTGAAGTGGAGAGGTGCGACAGACGGACCCTCGCCGCTTCAGAGCTATATCCATGTCAATTCTCCTTGTGCAGGATTTTCGTTTTATGATCACGCAAGTCAGGTCAATATCGTTCAGATATCTATGCCACAGCTCTGTGATGCCATGAAACGATATGTTGATGTGGAGAATGTCATGTTCTCCTATACTCAGGATTTGTCGCTTTGGCAAAACTAACTCAATACTAAGAATTTGTTCAAGTTGAGATTTACGGCCAAAAATTGTCTACCTACCTAGGTACAAGCAAGGCATGTCCAAGTTCGGGGCAAGTACCCCAAACTCAGCTCCAGCAGGCCAAACCATCAGTTGAGGGCATCATGCTCGCTCAGAGGATATTCCGTCAGTCTTATTCCTTCTTCCATACATCCTTCCACCACTCCTTGAACCCATACGGCTCCGCCCTCCTTTCGTAAATCTTTACGGTATCCTTACCCACCAAGTTACCCATTATGTCACCTTTGAATGGAGAAGGCTTCGATGTCAGATTCGACGTAACGCGTGGCCTTGTGGCCCTGTCTTTAATCTCCCTAGCAATCAAAGGTGCGACATCCGCGAAACAGGCGTCTAGTTCTCGCTGTAGATTGTAATACGGCTTTTTGGCAAGTTCCGGGGCCATGAGGTTATAACTTCTTGCGATGCCGTTGAGTTGTTCTATGGATAGCTTCAAGTAGGCATGCTCCGCTCTCTCCCAATCCGGGTCACGGAATGGCCGTGAAAGGGGCACGATGTCTGGTTCGTTACTATCAGACTCCTGCTCTGTTGTGCTTACTGATTTCTCGGTCGACTGTCGAGGATTGTGCAGTCTCTCTGCCACGGCATATTGATCTGCCCTAGCCATCTGCTCTTCTAGAGACCCTCCCTTGGAAGCAATCATCCTTGAGGCATGGCGCTTCCAGTCAGCTCGCAGCCTGGAACGGAAAGAGTCTGCTGCCTTTGAGAGCTCCTGTTGTTTCTCGATCCAAGGAGGCACAATATCTTGACGTTGAATGATCCTATTCATTAGATACTCCGTGGTATCGACGAATGGATTACTTCGAGTAAGATCAATCTCTACGCCTTTGCCGCGCGCGATATTCTTGAACTGGCCCCTGGCAATGGCGTTTTCGATATGGTCATTAGCTAGCGCAGCAAGACCTGATGGTGTTGACGGCATTACTCGCGCAACCGGCTCGAATCGTGCACGAAACTCCTTTCTCATTTCTTCCCGCTCTTTGTCACTCAAGCCTTTGTCTTCTTTCAATCCCAAGCCAGCGTATAAGGATGCTCTATCACGAGCATTTACCGCCCTTAGGCGAGGAGGCACCGCCGGGGTCCGCTTCACCCGGGGATCAACAACAAGCGGTTGGAACTTGCCTCTGAGTTCTGGTTTTAGGGGCTTTTTGGCGTCATCCAGCATCCTCAATACTGCGTCTGCGGTGGATTCCTCCCCGGTCCATGGTTCCGAGGTGGCGATGTGTCTAGTGCCTTCACCAGCCGCGGATGTAAGATCCTTTTCTGTGAATGCGCTGGAAAACTCTTGCCGAAAATTTGCGTCTGCAATCTTATTCAGAAGCTTCTCTTTCAGCTCGTCAGAGAATCCCGCATCCTGCACGGCTCGTCTGCCGGCTGAGCCGCCAGAGAATAGCGCCTCTTCAGTTGCCTCTTGTAGTCTCCGCGTCATTGCCCCGGGCTCTGATTCTTGTGAATTGCCATCATTATCTGGCTTAGACGTGTTTTCCTGGTTTGTCTTTGACTCATCACCCGTCAACTGATTTGCTGGTGAAGTGTAGCGGCGGCCGAAGCGAGCTGAAGCCTGAAGACATTTCTGGCACAAGGATGGTGAAACTCGGGTTATCATGGCAAAAGAGACAGTTGATTCGGTTAGAAACAGGTACCCAATCGAAATGCTATGTAGCTATTTTGATGGCAGTTGATGCGGATGGCGATTTGATGCAACCTTGATGCCTGAAAATCCCGTGTATGAAATCATCAGTGAGTATTAGTCAGCCAATGGCTAATGGTGTCAACGAGAGCACATTGAACACATCCTCCAAAGGAGCAACATCACCACAACATCCAGAATTGGGATATGAAATATAATAGATTTATGACGGAAACAGAAGAAAAATACGCGAGACAAGAAGTCCAAGAAGGACTCAATGAGGCAAAGTACAGTAACAGTTCCTTACTCAAATCTCCAAACTCCGTATACGAGACTACTCGTATAAAAGGAATGGCCCTTATCTAAACCAGTCGATGAATTTCTAATATCTTACCTGGCAATGAGAGAGGTCGTTAAAATCGATGTGAAGTCGGAAAAATCCGATCCTGTACCATGCTGCCATGTATACGAGGGTGCCTCCCAATTATCTTCTCCGCCTTTGATTCGACGGCAGAATCACATGATAATCGTGACAATGCGTGCTAGAAAGCACACTAACGTTTTCTCCAGATTGTGATAAAGGCGGTGAGCCCGACGCTAGCCGATCAATAACTGTGGACAGAAATTTTGTTGGGGAGAAAAATGGCAAGGCAGCAGATAACTGATACGATTTGAAGCCAAAGCAACAGCCTTGTAAAAATGAAAAAAAGACTAACTGCTATTGTGGTCTGTCCCCGATGACGAACGCCAAGACCTAGCAGGTAAGCCCTCGTCATGGCTTAAGAGGCGGAAGCAGAGCCAATGAGAGGGCGGGTTTAGGCAATGCTGGCTGCAGGCGGGGCGGGAGATTTTCTCTGCTACCTCACAATAGCTAGCTGGAGCTGGGGGCGTTTTCTAGTCCAAGCCGCACTGTAAATCCATTCCAAGGCTTCGGATGAAAAGAAAAGAACTTTTGGGAGTGGACAGAGAACAGTTTCGGCGTGGGTCTGGATAGAATTGCGTCCAAAATCATACTCGTATCGATTACTGCGCTTATCATGGAGTGGATTTTTACCTTGGTCGTGAGTGGAATACAATGCCAAGACATCAGGCTACACATGGGGAAGAGACACATGGACACAAGCATAGAAGGGAGTGTACTCGTAAATGACGACACCCCTTCTCGAACACCGACATATTAATCAATCCAGTGCAAGCCACCTGCAAAAGGTTTAAACACCAGGCTGCGATTCCAGAAATCGGCGCCATGGCCATCCTTTTGTAAGGGCTGAGACTATGATGCATGCTTTCGGTAATTGACGCACGCATCTGTGCAGCCATTATGTGTGTCATTCGACAATCTTCTCCGCATTAGTACATGCATTTTCCATTTTCCTTCGGGTAAAACGAAAAGCTCGAATCACGATGGCGGGCCGTCGCTCAGCTTTCGGTTTACAGGCTAACCAATCAAGCCCATGTTCGTTCGTAGCTGGAGGATGAAGAATCAAGTCATGCTCCAGACAAACGACCCCGGAGGTACGGAGAGGCTGTACCAAGTCCGAAGTACAGCGAGTATGGGGTACGGGGTACTTGCACTCTTTGCGGCAGTTGTCGTTGTAAAAGGCAATGGATAGCGCCTCCCGCATGCGTTGCGGATGAACGATGGAAAGAAGGGAGGAGCAAGGAAGAAGACGGAAGGAGGGAGAGAATGAGAGATAGAGAAAAAGAGAAGGAAGATAAAAAAAATTCAACAGACCTGGATCTGGAATCTGGACCGTGACCTGGACCATGACCTTGACCATGACTCTCCGCAAACAAAGTGAGACCAGGCCTGTCGCTGGTCAATTATATCTCGCAACCCTCAAAGGCGTCGATTGAAGCAGCCAACGAATCGAGGCCGCGATGCCACGATGCCCGCGACTGCACCAGCACGCCGCCGAGCAGTTCGTGCTGCTGAGTCTGGCCGAGCCAACATCTCCACCACGCCTTGCCCGTCCAAGCAAGCCCGTTCGAACGCTCACGATGTCGATGCTGCTTGCACCTATCAGCGCCATTCGTTGAGAGCACGGGGAGACGCTTTGCCGCACCACCAGCGAGACGCTACCGGCCGGCCCCCCACACTCGAGTCTCACTGCGCGCAAAGCAAAAACCCCCAACCTGCAAAGCTTGAAAGCCTACAAACCTCCAAAGCCCCGGGCTGGCTGCATCTCCACCGGACGGGGCCTCTCACGGCGCCGGCTGCGCTGATTGGACCGAGTCGGCGATAGAGCCGTCTTCTTGGAAAGCTACTGCGCACTAGAGCGCCCAGATGGCCTCTCAATCACAAGCACGAGCAACACATGCAAGAGCCCAGCTTGGAGATGGGATCTTCGCGTGGTCTTTTACCACATAGGGCCCTTGCATGTCATGGTTCCTTAGCCTTGGTCGTGTGCCATTGATGGTTACGTCGCGTGGTAGTTCTGCTTGCATTGTGTGTCCATTTAATACATCCTCGCCCGCACTTTTTTCCCATTTCTCTTCCCCATTCTCGCAATCATCACTGGGTTGGTCCTACTGTACTTGGCAGGACAGCTCTTTTTTTTCCTGTTGTGGTTTCTCTAGTGACCACAGCTGTTTCTCCTCTGGTTGCTTCCTTTTTGTTTTGTCTTCCCCCACCGGCCTGATAAACCCTCTGTCGAGGTCCAGACCGCGCTCAGAAACCGGAATCGACAATTACCTACAAAACTTGCCCCTCCATTCTCCTCTTCGGCAAAGTCCGTTTCGGGTGGAACAAGCCGAAAGCAAGTTCAATTGACTTTGCGTGTGACGCTGCGTCCAATTCCTCGGGTACCACAACAAGCTCTCCCGCAGAGCTTGACTCGATTGCAATACCTAGCTCAAGCAACGAAGCTCCCTTGTGCTTCTGTGAGCCCGGTTTTGCTCCATCTTGATATCCTTTGTGATAATTGAGCGAGAATCTTCAGTTGCGCCCAAACAATCCGCAACCATGGCTGCTGTTGAAAACCCGGAGAAGTCAGCCATTGACACCAGCTCAATGGAGAAGAATGTCACAGGTGGTAACAACGACCCAATGTTTGGCGATCTCAGAAACGCCGACGGGTCGTCGCTGCGCAGCGGCGAAGATATCCTCTCCCTGCAAGATCTCGACCCCGCGCTGAATATGAAGATGCATCTTGTGAACAACGTGAGTGATACTAGAGCCTTACTATGACCCGGGCCATGGTCCTTGTGACGGTGAACTGCAAGAACACTTGTCTCTTCCCAAGCTCCAAATCTCGTCTCCGAAACGCTTCAGCACTAACACCGGATTAAAGGCAATTGACGAGATTGGCTGGACTGGCTACCACTGGAAACTCTTCTTCCTCAATGGATTCGGGTAAGTTGCCATTGTGCGGTGACCTCATCGTTTAAAACTACCCTCGCCTCTTCCCATCCGCTGGTCTCATGTATGATGTGGCAAACGATGATTTGGTGTGCTAACCGACGGCGCCTCGTAGCTATGCCGTCGATTCCTTGATCCTCCTTTTCCAATCCATTGTCGCCCCGTCTGCTTTCCGCGAATTTGGCCAGCACGGTTACGCCAATGCGCTTACCATCGCCGTGTACGTCGGTATGCTGACGGGCGCCATTTTCTGGGGTTTCAGCGCCGATGTCATTGGTCGCAAATGGGCTTTTAATATTACCCTCTTCATCTGCTCTGCAAGCTGCGTTATCGCTGGTGCCATGCCCAACTGGCCATCTCTCGCATTCTTCATCGCCCTTCTTGGCTTTGGTGGAGGCGGCAATCTCATCCTGGACACAACCGTCTTCCTCGAGTATCTTCCTAGCAATAAGCAGTGGCTCTTGACCTTCCTGGCGGCATGGTGGGGCCTTGGACAGGCCATCACTGGTTTCATTGCCTGGGGTTTCATGGTTCCTGGAAAATGGAACTGTACCGATGTTGACACTTGTACCAAGGCCAACAACTGGGGCTGGCGATATATGCTCTTCACCGGTGGTGCCATAGTGTTTGTCATGTCGGTTCTCCGAATCACAGTGGTCAGACTGCGCGAGACGCCCAAGTATCTCCTCGGCCTTGGTGAGGATGCCAAGGTGGTGGAAACATTTCAATTCTTGGCTACCAAGTACAACCGCCCATGCTCCCTGACCCTCGAGAAGCTTGAGGCCTGCGGACAGATTCAATCGGCTCACGGCAAGAAGCTGTTTTCCTTCTCCGAAACCCGCGTTCATTTCCGTGGACTCTTTATCAACAAGAAGATGACCATCTCTACCATCCTGGTTTGGGTTTCGTGGGCTTTGATCGGCCTCATCTACCCGCTCTTCTACGTGTTCCTTCCGTATGTTCCCCCTAAGTCCATTGTGCCACGAAGCCTCTCGCTGACCAGTATCTCAGTACCTACCTTGCCAACCACGGCAGAGTCTTTGACCGAACCACCTTCGAAACGTGGCGCAACTACTGCATTACCAACATTTGCGGTATTCCCGGTCCGATCATTGCAGGATACATGTGCAACACAAAGCTGCTTGGCCGCAAATATACCATGTCTATTGGCGCTTTGATTACCTGTGCTTTCTTCTTTGCCTACACCGCAGTCAAGACCGCAGCTCAAGATACGGCCTTTACCTGCTTGATTGCCTGTTTCCTGAACATCTACTATGGCACGCTGTACGCCTACACTCCGGAGGTGCTTCCTAGTGCCCACCGTGGCACCGGCAACGGTGTGGCCGTGGCCTTTAACCGCATCATGGGTATTGTCTCAGCTATTGTGGCGACTTTTGCAAACACTCAGACATCAGCGCCTCTGTATATCTGCGCGGCTCTCTTCATTCTTGCTGCTGGTATTTCAGCAGTATTCCCCTATGAGCCATATGGACGACGCAGTTCATAAGACTGTGTCTGGGCGAGGCTGGTGAGCTCCATTTCAACAATATAGGAGCCCCAGCTAGGTTTTTGTCAAGGGCGTTGCAAGAAGGGGGAATGCACGTTTGATCAAAAAGGTCGTAAAAATAATGATACCCAAGAATAGTTAAATATATGATTATATGATATTTTCAACAGGATTTGTCAATAGCAGTGAGATTTTGCCATTTTACCCCAGATGTTGAAACTCAGTAATGTGAGGGAGTCGCTGCGAACTCATAAGCAACACGATGAGTTGTTTAAGAGACTTCTTCATATCACCTAAGATCTCCTCGTCTCCCTCGACGAATGTCATTTATTCTCATCTAGTTGTGAAGACATAGTGCGTCATGGGCGAATATGGTAATCCTACTCGAAAATAGAGAACATGCTCCAGATATGGTTTCACAAGTCCCCTCTTCTTCATTTATATAACACGTAACGCATAACTTTTTTCATAAGTATCTCAGCCAACTAGTACGTTGGCAATACATCTAATCGCTCTAACAAACTCATCCTTCGTCAGTGTATGATACTAGAAACTGTCTGATGTGGAAAAGGATGCGAGGTTACATTGTCACTTCTGACAATAGTATGCGTACTCGTATATGGCAGTCTTAGATCTATGTCAGGGATCTAATAATGGTGCTCTCTCGTACTATTACGCTCTCGCTTTCTTTCATTGGCTGTGTGTTTAGCGCATCCTGCAATGGATGGCTATATGTGACGTGTCTTATACCCTCTTCACAGCATTTTTAACCTCGCCTGAAGCCTGGAGATGGCTGTATGTCTCGCCCTCCCATTTCCATCACAGCATTGTTAAAGCCCACCCAGGACCTTAATCTTGCTACTTTCACGTGGCAGTCTGGGGTATTCAGCAGACCCATCAACTTGTGCCATGTGGCATGCGCCGATACTTCACAGCATTTTTAACCTCACCCAAGTGCTTCACTCTATCATAAACTTGACTAGCGGGCTTTCAATCAACAAACTCGGCTGTTGAGGATTCTTCTCGACAGCATCGAGCATTTCTTTGTCTCCCTCAACGAGTGACTTTCTTGCCCCTGTCCCGCAATGAGGCCACACTGCGTATTATAGGGAGGGGAATTGGTCGGTAAGTACCTCCCCTTTCTTTCAAACCTACTGAGTGTTAAGTGGGCGTAAAGATGTGACCTTTACTTGGCGAGATTCTTTGTAGCCACAGTACCATATAAATGCATTTACTTGTCGGTCCCGTAACGTTGGGGGTGGGAGTTGATGAGAGGTGGATAGATAAGCGAATAAGGCAATACGAAGATATGAGGATACTTACAGCAGGCCGGATTTGACATTTATAAAGACATTCTCTATTAACATCATTCTCTCCCTGCTGCTAGCTACCCTTTGTTTGAGTCTATGTGTCAACGTTCCTACATAGACCAGGTACTATCCGTCTTCATGTTTTCGGTGGATCTTTACAGCATTCTTAAAGTCACCAAAGTGACGGCTTCACATCCATTTCCACGTCCCCCACGTGGCTGTGGGCTTGTACCCCTTTAGCGTACTAGGTATGTACACTCGAACTGCAGCAAGCCCAGAGAGGTAGCAGCACAGCTAACTTCTTCAACCCATTTTTAAAGCTCACGGGGCTTTGGTTTTGTTTCCTTCACGTGGCTGTGCGGCCCTGCGCTGGAGCTTGTGGAGGGTCTTAGATCTGGATATAGCCCCGGGCCGCCAATTAGTAAAAGAGCTTCACAACAATTTTAACCCCCCTCGAGGGCTTCACAACATGAATTGTACCAACGCACTCATAAACAAACCCGTCTAGCTGATGAAGAGTACTCCCTATATCGTCCTTTATTTCCTAATTTCTCTATAGGAAAACACATTCCGTGTATCTGTCTGGTTTTTATGGGACAAGATGCAATTTTAAGTTGTGCTTGGTTGGAAGAGCTTTGATGAGGGAAAAGATACCAGCTTTCATATCGTGAACATAGTTTAGATGTGCCTTATACTCCTGTCGCGTTTTTTCATGACCTGTGTCTTCTCTGGAAAATACGTATCTAGCTCCTACCACAGAGGACTATAGAAGTTTGCACTCTGATAGGTTTCTCATTCAAAGCCGCATCATAGGTGCTGGGTACCAATCTTGAACTGATTTTGCATGTCGGATCTGTACAACACCATAGATGTAGTTAGCTTCGAGGAGGTCCGGCAGGATTTGCTTGTCCATACACAGCATTTTTAACCTCGCTCGAGGCTTTGTGTCCCCACCTTCACGTGGATGTGTGTTCTTATTAACTCTCTTCACAGCAATCTTAGTCTCACCAAAGGCTTTGCACCCTCGCTAGAATGAGGTATAGTACCTACTTCTTCCGTCGCTGCAAAATTATGGTTCGCAAGGCTGTCGTTGTAATGGCAAGTGGGCTCCTTGATGAGGCACCGCTTAATTAAATAAATACCATCAGATCTTAGGAACTATTCACTGTCAATTTCTAACAGCGAATCGCCGTGCTGCTTTGGAAGCATTCTAGTAATCAGTTTCCAAGTATCAGGGTTCTGATGGGAAACGCACATGTTCAGTACTGGGAACTCCATGTCAGGTTCTTTGATTAGCGGCACACGTGAAATATATACCACACCAGATTTTTGTTTTGGCGGCTTCATGGGTTTTCTTCGTCAAGCGCCGAATAATGTGAGACAATATCCGGTCTGTAGCTTTTTTATCTCCTTTTCGCAGCATTTAGTGTCGTCGTCGTCAGAGTCTTCTGGATCTCATTTTTCAGCTCCGGATTCTTCTCCTCCTTGTGGCGGGCATCTTGTTGTTTGCCGCTAACTCCAGTACCACTGTCTTTGTCGTTGTCGATGCTTATGTTTCATCATTTGAGATTGCATCAAGCTAAAACTTATCCCCTCGAAAACACTGACGCCGAAAATGTGATATTGACTTGTGAACTACTCCCATAACTCCCCAAGCTACGGTTTCACGCCATACAACCTGAGACGGGACGGAAGAAGACAGAGCAAGAAGCAGAATTACTCACTTGATAGATAGACGGTCAAAAACTAGAGAGAAATAGTCCCAAGCTTGAGAGCTTCCTCAATAATGCCTTGGTAGACAACCGAAAGGGGGGATCCAATCTTGCCTTGCGCTTTGTCCACTTCCCCAAGACTCATTTCAGCTTCCCATCAAAGTAATTCGTAACAACCAAGTCATTAGGTACCTACTAGGCAAGTTCTTTCTTTGCCATAAAGTTTCGATCCAGAACAGTCGTCGTCACTGTGTGTCTGGTATCTACCCTATATTATATTCGGCACTCATAATGGCAAACTCGCTGGTATTAATTTCGAAATTGATATTGAACAAAAACCCGTCTTTTGTCAATTTTCTCAGTTCGTTTACTCGCATGGAGAACTCGCTCTGTGAGAGAGTTATCTTGAATATACCCTTGGCACGTCTCGCTAAATGTGTCGATTGTAGCAGAATTTGGAGCCATGTCTTGGGCGCCATTCTAGCATTGAGATGCTCCTTATTGTGGTACGGCTTCTACCTGGCTTGAGTTCAATGCATGAAAACTTTTCAGCCACTTTGTATCCAGAAGGTTGCTAGCAGCCTAACACGCAGCTGGTGGCAGTGAAGAATTTTCATTCAACGTCTAGCATCACCCGTGATGTTTTCGATACACTCCTGAGACTTATTTGCGACTTTCTCGCAAGTCTGAGCAATTGGCAAGTCATATCGTCCAACTATATCTGAAATATTGCGATGAGGCAATACTACGTGTAATAAAATTGAAGAATCGTTGATAAAGCTAGCAGCGGAGTGGCACCGAGCATGACACTCGTCCCCATCACGACCCCCTTTTCCCCGTCTCCCCGTCCTCTTAGACTATCTTCGTGTTCCACTTACATAGTCGGACGAAACGAGTTTGCGTTGAGCGTTTTGGAGTCCCGGAGTGTTCAAACCGGGACGCTAACTTGGCTCCAGAAGAAGGATATCTCCGAATTGTCCGTGCAAACCTACATTAGTGAGTGCAAGCATTGATGTCGCCTCATGTCCAATTCGCTGGCTATGCTCAGCCAAACTTTTCTCTTCCGTTTTCCGAACCACAATTTCCTGCCACTGTACGGAGAATCCACCTCTCACCAATGGCAGGGTAGCAGAAGTAAACAACTGGAGGCATGGTCATCACCCCACATGGGTTGGCGGAACTGACCAATACAGCCTCAGCTCACCACCAACCGCTCCTCTCTTGAGGTTTCTTGTACATAATGCGATTCAACCCCAGAACCCTTAATTCCATCCTCCGCACCATCGCACAACGCGTGTGGAGGCCGTGATGAAGGGTGCGCACAGATGGAGGAGTCAGTTAAAAAGTTCCCCAAGCCTCTCCGCAAGCCCCTTGGCGAGGGCGCCGATTAGCCGTTCGATGATACCGGTTGCGAGGTGGTGCCATCGATGCCGCATATACGCTCAATACGAAGTAATACCTAGAGGTTTGGTGTGTAGATATCGATAGGACGACTACCTACTGATAATCAGCCATCGCACGCTGCTGTACAACAATGTATGTAGCCAATTTGCCACTGTGTCCTAGAAGAATGATTGCAAGCATTGGCATCTCGTGCAGTCGATGTGCCGCTGCTAAACAATCCAAGTTGGAAGATCATCAGATTCTTCACATGCAGCTTTCATAATGGCACTTGTACCTGACGCTAGGCAATCCGTAGCAGGCAATTGCTCATGCATGCTCGCGCCACCAGGGACAGAAATAGGCGCCTGAGCTGAGGGATTAGCAACGGTGGTGCGGCTGGATGGTGAGGAAGGCTAAGAGCAAGAGTGAGAGGCATTGTGTCAGTCACAGGCGGAACGGAGTTGACGAGACGGCTGAGCTGGCAGTCAGCCTGCCCTAGCATGGCATGTCGTACGTATACGGTACCTGCATGGTGCGCTAAACACACACGAAGCGCCCGGTACTGCCTACATGGTCGGCACATCGCCGCCCGAGGCATCGCCAAATGAATGACTCGAGGCTCTGGCGGTCTGCGCGTCAAAGCGCATAGCATGGCGCCTCATTCATTACCTGTACCTTGCCGCCTGAGCTGAGCTGAAGCCCGGACATTGCAGTGCAGTTAGACGTCGGGTGTCTCATCTTGAGCCTCATTTCGAGCCGTTTATGCCCGCAGCACATACGAGTAATACGGACATTGCTGATGACGATTTGCATGGCCTGAACTGATCAGGTTAATCGCCCTTCGGCTTCCTTGCCCGACAAAGGTGCTGAGGCGGCCACGAAAGGCATAGTGTACACATTAGATCAAATGCTTTTTCCGATTCCGTCTTCCATGGATTGATCGAAATTGTTTCTGCTGTACTCGTATGTACCCGTGCATGCTTCCGTACAGTAGCGCCAGGCGCCTTCTGTAGCGCAGTTTGAGCGCATGGCTCGTACCGGCAGTGCTGGTGCTAGCCCGACGGTACTCGTTAATACTCCCGTCCCCTGACCTGACCTACTGTACCATTTGCCGGCCCCGAATCGAATGCAACCTGTCGACACACAAGTACCAGTCCATTCAAGTCCATTCGAGTCACTGGTCGTCCGACATTCGACTTCCCACCTCCCGCCTGTGGTAAAGACAAGCTCCAGGTTGACACGTGAGAGCCCTGGCGAGTCGTCAAAGGTCCACGAATCATGCCACGGCCGGGAAAAAAAAAAAAAAAAAAAAACCTGCTGCTGCGAACTCGGCATCGCGGTTACGCTTATTGGGGATTGAGTTTTGTGCATGCTTCAAGGTTCGGTTCTTTTATTCCCTTGCCGGCACCTTCCCAGGCCAGTGGCTGCGCTCTTCCAAAAACGCGCATCAGAGTCGCCCCCTCCGCGCGCTGATTCGCCCCAGGCAAGTGGCCCCTGGCGGAGGCGCTAGGCAATTGCCCTGCACTTGCCCTGGGTCACTATCTGCAAGCCTTTGCCTCGGTGCATCTCAGGCCCTACACAAGCCACTACACAACGAACCGTTCAACTGCATCTCCGGCCAATTTCCATCCAACAAGCAGCAACGATGAACCCGACCCGCAAATGCTCCTAACCTCTAACTAATCGGCACGCCACATGCCGGTGGCTTGGAAGCAGCGGCGGCCACGGAGTTGCCAGGCATGGCTTTTTTCTTGGCGGGCAACTCGCGTGGCCCTCCTGCTCGTTTCGGGCCTTTAGGCTGTGGACCTCGATCTGAGAGAGAATCAACCACCGACAAGAAAAAAGGCAAAAAGACAAACGGAGCAAGGGAGGCCCCTGACCACCAGCCGGCTGCTTGTGGCCTAGCTCAACCAGGTCTTTGCCGTTCAATGGGGCTGATGGCGAGGGACCGCACCTCAGTTACACGAATCACAGCGTCTGTCTCTTCCTATGACGATTGACGGTCTCGGATAACTGCCAAAGTCAGCGCCCTCGCCGCGTGGGTGTACAGGCTTGCTGGAAACTAAAATCTACATGGACTGGCCCGTGGGGAAGAAGCACGAAGCGAGACGACCGCGGCCTGGCTAGGGCCAAAAGTTGGGGGGCAGCTCTGTATCTCTCTCGTCCCCGTCCTGAGACTGCAAAGCTGGGTGGCGGACAACGTTGTATCTGAAGACTGGAGACTGGAGAGAGTGGACTGTTGGAGACTGGAGTGCCCCGAAATCCTTTAAATCGTGGCATCCCACCCTCGTCTGCGCGGTTTACTCGTCTCCTTCTCCTCTTGTTCTTCCCTTGCTCACTTCCTGGCTGGTCTTGTCGTTTCTTGAAAGGGCCTGCCTTGGGTTTGGAACAGTAGAGGTGTAGACGAATAGTCAGATTGCAATCATGGCCAACAACCACGAGGATACCGTTGCTGAGTATGTCTCCATGGAGGGACTGAAGATTCTTTCTTCTTCGTCTTCTTCTCCTGCTTCTCATCGTCTAGCCTTATACTTACATATTTTGCCATGACAGGCTCCACGAGGAGTTCAACGAGCGTGTTCCCCACGGCGAGACTCGCGATCTCGCCGGAGGCTTCATTGCTTCCGACCCTGATGAGAAGAAGGACTTTAGCTCCTCACCGGAGAGTGCCGAGGAGGGCAACACTGCCGATGGCGAGGAGCCCAATGACTTTGAGAAGCGGACGCTGCGCCGTGTTGGCGAGAACCTGCCTGCCTCTGCCTTCCTCATCGCCATTGTCGAGCTTATGGAGCGATTCACCTACTACGGTGCCTCGGGTCTTTTCCAAAACTACATTAGCAACGACAAGAACGACACCACCGATGCTCCTGGACTGGGTATGGGTGGCCAGGCCGCCACTGGTCTGAACCTGTTCTTCCAATGGTTCTGCTATGGTATGTCGATCAATGAGCCTCCATCAGCTACATCGAAGAGCAGCTTTTGCTAACTCTGGATTTTCTCTTGTGCAGTGACTCCTATTCTCGGTGCCATCATCTCTGATCAGTACTTGGGCAAGTACAAGGCCATTATGCTCTTCTGCGGTGTCTACTGGGTCGGTCTCGTCATCCTCTGGACGACGTCTCTGCCTGCGGCTCATGCTGCCAATGCCGGTCTGCCTGGATACATTGTCGCTATCATCGTTATTGGTTTCGGTACCGGCGGTATCAAGTCCAACATCGCCCCCCTGATTGCCGACCAGTACCAGCGCCGAACCATGGCTATCCGAACGGAAAAGTCTGGCGAGCGAATCATCATTGACCCTGCCATTACCTACCAGCGCATCTACATGATCTTCTACTGGTGCATCAACCTAGGTTCCCTGTCCCTCATCGCCACCCCCTTCATGGAAAAGTACTGCGGCTTCTGGACTGCCTTCCTCATGTGCTTCCTCATGTTCAACGTGGGCATCTTCATCCTCGTCATCCGCCGCAAGTCATACATCATCCACCCCCCGCAGGGCTCCATCATCACCGATGCCTTCAAGGCCCTCGGCATGATGATTGCCAGCCGCAACATGGATGCCGCCAAGCCTTCATGGCGCGCTGCCAACGGCAAGACCAAGCCTGTTGTCTGGAACGACCACTTCGTCGAGGAGCTGAAGCGTGCCATCCGTGCCTGCAAGGTCTTTGTCTTTTACCCCATCTTCTGGGTCGGCTACGGTCAATTCTCCACAAACTTTGTTACCCAGGCTGGCCAGATGAACGGCCACGGCATGCCCAACGACTTTATGCAGAACTTTGATTCCATCTCGATTCTCATCTTCACGCCTGTCCTCGAGATGCTCGTGTACCCCGCCCTGCGCAAGGCTGGCATCAAGATCCGACCCATTGCCCGAATAACCCTCGGTTTCGTCTGGATCTCCATGTGCCTTGGCTATGCTGCCATTGTCCAGCACCTCATCTACAACGCCGGCCCTTGCTACAAGAGCCCCCTCGAGTGTGACGCCGCCAACGTCGACGGCAAGACTCTGCCCAACAACGTGCACATTGCCGTCCAGGCTCCTGCCTACGTCTTTGTCGGTCTGGCCGAAATCTTCATTTCCGTCACCGGTCTCGAGTACGCCTACACCAAGGCTCCCCCCAGCATGAAGTCGTTTGTCCAGAGTTTGTACCTCTTCACCAACGCCTTTGGCTCTGCCATCTCCGAGGCCCTGGTGTCCGTGTCCAAAGACCCCGAGTTCATCTGGATGTACACTGGTGTTGCCGGAGCCAGTATCGTCACTGCCTTTGTCTTCTTTGCCCTCTTCCACCACTACGACAAGATTGAGGACGAGTCATTCGAGCTCGACCGCGAGGCACCCGTCCTTCCTCCCACCAAAGAGGTTGAGGCCGAGGCTGAGGCTAATTAATTGTGGAGAGCGGGGAGTTTTGTGTATAGTGTACAGTAATGGAGCGGATGTAGATACCACGCGTTTAATGTATTATAATGACTTTTTACAAACAAAAATATCAATATTCACAGCATGTTTACAAGCATTGTCCATATCCACTGATAAGAGAGAGAGCTGTGATGACCTGACTCTTGCTCCTGTCTGGAGTGGAAACCCATTAGCTGATGAGTTTCTCCTAGCTCGGCGCCAGTGTGCTAGCCTTTCTCGAATTCTTCCATGCATAATTTTTCTCTTCATATTAACGTTGTCGTATAAAATAGCGCCACGCCACTTTCACGGGCTGGGGGTCCACTCGGAGCATCAGACGAACGATTCTGGATTCTTTTTCTCGAGAAGAGATGATTCATTTCATTACTTCTAGACAGCCGATTACGGAGTATTATAGTGGCCTTTTATTCTTTGAGAAGGAAAAAAACGAGTTAGAATTGTGCCTGTATTTTCATGTTCTGTAGATCGAAATACCCGAGCGTGCTAATGTTTTATACCCAGTTTTATCTCCGTAGCGCCATGAAAAAACGAGAAATTGTCCGAAAATCCACAAACTTGTGCGTAAGCCAAGGGAAAAAACAAGAGACGAATTGCCGGCGAGGTGCCGAAGGGAACGTGGCCAAGACGGCACCGCCCGGCCGCGCTGTCGGATATAGCGAGGTAGGTACCTTGGTACTTGGAAGAGAGCCGGTCATCTTTGGTGGGGGGGGGGGGGGTTTTCTTTTTTTACTCCATATTACTCCGTACTCCGTACTCAGCCCCTTGTATTAGGGAAGATGTGCAAAGTCGCCCCTTTCGTGCGATTTTGGCTTTTGCCTCTATCTTTGAAAGTGTAGTATTGCAATGTGACTCAATTGGTTATTGATAACGGGCAAAAAAGGGCCTTTCGCAGGTAGCAAAAAAGGAGACAAGTGTGACAAGTAAACAATTACTCGCAATTTCAAGCCTCCCGCGAACCCCCACCGTCAGGGGAATGTAAGCAGAGAGTGGGCGCAAGAAATTTCAACCACAAGACGAAAAATAACACCCGACGCCAAAAAAGAAAAAGAAAAAAATCTGCTCGCACCTTCTGCTCTGTTTGGTAAAGGGGGCAAGCTGCTGGGAAGTGGGCAAAAAGAATGACACCTGAGGGATTCGAACCCTCGCCTATTACTAGACCGCGAAGCAAGATAAATCCTGAACACGGCGCCTTAGACCGCTCGGCCAAAGTGCCTATTTCTGCTGTTTGTTTGTTGAAGTGTGGTGATGCTAGATGTGTACATACGGGTTGACCAATATGGTGTTGAGAATTGTGGCAGTACAGGAGACAGGTACACAGGTATGTACATAGGTATCAAATACAGATGAGAGCTTGATGGCCTCGGCGTATCCAAGTTCAATTATTATAGCAGTGAGAGCTGCGACATTTAAGCACTTGGATACAATGTTTGCATGTTCCCCTGGTTATTGACACTCGGCCAAGTGGCTGTTTTGTTGCTGAATGCCGTGGTGGTGGGCATGTGAATACAGAGTCAAGACCTTTCGATGTCAACCAAACTGTTGAGAGTTGTACTACAAACAACTTGGATAGGCACACATTGGACTAAGTTTGTAAGTTGCCGTGTAAGTCTGTTTTACTTGCCATTCTATTCGAGTTAACAGCAATCGGGCAATGCATTGTCCATCAAAGAAATGTCAATTTGTCCTGTTGCCTATATCCATCTATTATCCAAAATCGTGACATCAGCCAATCCTGTGCCATTCATATACAAAACCAAACAAATGATTCTAAAACGGCATATCATCATCATCATCATCAACACCATCGTCAGCAGCAACAGCAGCAGCAGCAGCAGCAGCGCCACCACCACCAACACCAGCATCATCATCAACAACTACTTTGAGAGTAGAAAACCCCCGCTTCTGCCAAGAAACAAGAGTCCCGCGCATTGGGTAACATTGCCAATTCCTTTCCGAGTGCATGTGCTCCGCTTGGCCATCAACCCTGACTCTAATACTCCAGCGGGAAAAGCCCGACTTCCGCCCAATGCAAAGGCCCACGGGCCTCTCATAGGCTCGCTCTACATCAAGGCCTACTCGGCATTCTCCAACAGTTCTCTGTCCACCGTCTTCATATTCTAGCAAAAGACCCCGGCAGATGCCAGCATCTTCATCCGTAAAGAGCCGTAGACGTGCGACGTGCTCCAGCGGTGCCCACGACAAGCATCCTCCGTGACTATATGGCACCACGGTCTGCCTAAAGGGCAGTCTGAAAGGCCGGTCTGGTGTTGTGCTCCCATCGGCTTCTGCGTCTAGTGTGACGACGCTGCCAGACTGTGATAGACCGCAAATAAGCTGCAGTTTGGTGCTTGCCGCCCACACCGTCTGGGTGCGGTTGGGATATCGGTCATACTGGATGCCAATCATGACATCGCCGGCTTTCTCAAATCGAAACTGCAACAAGTTAGACCAGACAATAAGACGCTAATAGAAGCATAGATTCGTACCAAGACCTTGAGATTCGTGTCGGATTCGTGTTCAATCCCAAAACAAATCAATCGATCGTTATGTGGAAATGGTACATAGTTCCAAACCCCGGCCCAGTCTTGTGGGTAGAGGAGCTTTTCGAATGTTGATCTGGCAGAAGGTTCCTTGGAGGTGTGCGCATGCATAAAGAACTGGGGCCCAGCTGGCCTAGGTGAAGCATAATGATTTGCCCAGGTCAAGAAAAAAGTAATTCCTGTAATCTTTGACCCGTCAATGGTTGCGAATTGCATTACATTGGCATGACTGGGCCGCCCGGCTGTTGGGCTTAGCAAATGCTCTACAGCCGGAGGTGAGGGTGTATCCCAGGGAAGAAGAGATAATGCTTTTCCATCTCCACGATGCCTTAGGCGCGCTAATCCTGACTATATCATATGGTCGTTAGCCCGATAGGTGACAAGCATAGTTGATCTGGGGCGGTTATTAGTGAGTTACCTGAAATTGCACCTGGACGTGCTTTAGCGTTTCTTGACTCTCCACAATATACAATTCAGTATCCGATGGCTGTGAAAGTGCTTCGGGCCTTTTTGCAAGTCTCTCGATGCGGCTGATTCCCTGAGAGTCAATGATGATTCGAATGACAGGCGGAAGAACTTCCTCCTCACTCGCCGGGCCTTGGCCTCGCTCCCAATGAGCAACCTTGGCAATGGGCATTGAGAATTGCTCATCCAAAGGCCGGCGGCTCGAATCGGCGGCCAGGGATGTAACAGAGTAATAGCGAGTAAGAGCGCACGGCTGGGTGATCAACTCTTCAAACACTAGGCGCTTGAGCTCCATTGGCATCAATTCCAACTGCGGTAGATTGCATGCTATCGCCGCCAGCCGTATCAAGCTGGTAACATCAGATTTGACGGTCAATATGAATTTCGGCGCACCCTCCCAAGGGCTTCTCCAGCGTCCCGCAAGCAACAGCCGGGGCGCCACCTGGTCATCTGGGCAGTTGCGTCGGAACAGATTAAAACACTCGGTGTGTAGTGTGGCACTCTCGAGGTGGTTGGGCTTGATACGCCTGCCAAAGGGATCCCAGTTGAAGAAAGGTCTACGGACCGCCCGCATGTCAGACCCATCATCTTCGTCTTCCTCTTCACGAGCCGGATATTCTTGTGAGCCAACGACTCTGACGTCGCCATCATCCAAGAAGACTGCATTCAGCCGATCAGCGAAAACCCCCCACCAACAGACATGGAAGAGGGGAACAGTCAGTTGGTTCAACTTACCAGATACAAACGACTCTCCACTGTTCATCGGCTCCCCACAAGCTCTGCACCACTTCTCCAGACTGACCACGCAGGCATCCGGTCTCAATTCCGGTGGAATACTAATACTGGGGACGGTGCCCCCTGGGGATGCGGGGAGGGGACGTGCAAACTCCCAGTCGTCTATGTTAAAGTCCTCCTCATCCATGACTGCCGAGACTTTGTGGAGATGCAATGTTTGATGGTGCCGATGCCTTGATGCTTCTGTTGATCGAGGATTGATGAAGGATGGAAACTTTAGGGACCGGGTGCCTGGCCAAGGGCTGCGCTAGGCGGTTCCAGAGGCTTACCAGAGGCTTATGTTGCTGGATCCGACGTAGTGCGCTCCACTGAATAAGACGCCGCCCGCAACGTGGTTTGCTGTATCGGGCAAATTGGTGCCTGAAGCCCACTCGAGATCTGGATCTGACAGGGCATCAAAGCTTGTCTGACAGGGCAGAGTGCATCCATCGCAAATCTTACGTAGGTAGCTTGAGTTCTTACTATCCATAGACTAATATAGGGAGCGGCTATTCAGCGATCGGGTCTCAAACTTGGAGCTGTCTAGTGAAGACTACCGGACACTAGAGGAGCGTATACTCCGTATAGTAGTACTAACATCGAAGCTAGAGTGGCAGAAATGTATACTAGAAAAATATAGCGATAATAGCAGATACTAGGGGAAATGGCCATAGTCACAGATGTTCCAGGAACCGGGCATCTACTACCTTGGCAAAAGAGGAAAAGACTCGATATACTAATGTGAAACTACCTAAATATGAATGCTTTCAATGACAATGTCTTGGTGTGGCTGGATCAGCCATCACCGCCATCACACCCCGCCACGCGACATGTACCATCAGAGCCAAATCCAGAGCGACGGGTACAGCCACAGCCACGGGACAGAAGAAGCCTCAATGAGCATGTACAAATGCAAATCCCCGGCGACTTAACAAACCGTTCTCGTCAGTTGTGGGATTCATCTTCACCTGGTCAACATTTCGTGAGTACTTCGAATCCCGTCGGTATCCCTCCAGAAATTGCTGGCGCAGGTCCGGCTGGACAGCAATCTCCATTGACAAGAAAACCTCATCAAACGGTGTGGGAATCTCCTGCAAAATATCGTCCCCTTCATTTTGTACTACGCACTCCCCATCGTCAATACATGGCAGGCGGGACAATGCGTCCGGGAGGACGTTGAGCTTTCCAGGTATGTGCAATGTTTTGAGGTTATACTGTGATAGAGAGATGCTCGCATTGACAATCCGTGGATTCATCTTCACAACAAGGTATACTAAGGGCATCTACCTAATGCGGTTATTGACTGGCCTCCTCAAGGCATATTCCGGTGCAGAGATCCCCTCCAGCGTGGTGCTCGGCAATCTTGGAAGTAATAACTGTAGACATATTTGTAGGAAGGTTTTAGATTTGAAGAATCGACTGGAAATTGACCAAGTACCTCATATACAAAGTGAAATAATGCGACACCATATCTAACAAAGTGAGTATGCCGGCTCAAGAAACTCATTTGCATATATTTCATAGCCTGTAGATGATTCGTCAATCTATTGCATAGACATTAGAAGCAAAGTGTGTGCTCAGTGAATACGTGATAACATTTTATTTAAGGTATAGATTCGACATGATACGTCTAGTATATCCCGTGATAACTACTCCTAAATATGTGATAGAGCTAATCAAGTCTCCTTTCCAAATGCCGGAAACGGGGGCGCCGTGGTTCCATCACACGAATATCGCACGACATACGGACTTAACGTTTCCTGATTGCTGACAATGACTTGTCCGCTCGGGGCCGTAATGTTGAAGTTGAAGCCTCCACCATACTGCGCCTGTCCATAGAAGAAGCGGATGGGCACATACGTATTGGCCGGGATGTCGAGTTTATAGCTAGCTTTGCCGGCGATATGGTCTGGTTGATCGTAACGGGCCTTTGCAACAGCATTATCGTCTGTCCAGCCAGAGTAGGCGTTTGCACCGGTCCATAGATAAACAGCGTCGTTTGCATAGGGGATGTCGACGCTATATGTGCCGGCCTCGCAGGCGTAGATGTAGGCGTGGTGGTTCAGGGCAAAGAAATCGAGAGCAAAGTCTCGGCTAGAATCGTAGATGGGGCCAGCTGTCCCAGTGTCCTGATAAAGACCGCCAACATATGAAGTGGTACCGACATAGAGGGGAGTTGTCTTCTTGTAAGAGTCTGGGTGGAAGGTAGAGTATGTTGTATCGGTGTTACGAGCCGAGTTATTGTAGTACGCCCAGTCAAACCCAAGGTTATTACACGATGGGGGAGGCGGGCACTGCGTCGGACAGCTTGGGGGCGTGATTGTCGGAGTCACAGTAGTGGTAGTGGTAGAGGTTTCTGTCTGGGTGACCGTGTCGGTGTCGGTGACGGTGCAGATTTCAGTCTTGGTCTCCGTCTTGGTGCCTCCGCCCAGAGTAATCGTCAACAGGGCCTTCCACGAGGTGACTGTCTTGGTCTCTGTCTGTGTTACTGTTTGACTTGGGTCACACGTGGGAGTCGGATATGTGCGAGCATCAAGCTGGCCGGCAGGGACGGCGATGGCATGAGCGTTGCCGACACTAGCCATCGCGGCTGAAGCCACGAGAGCCTGAACCAGTGTCTTGTGTACAGCCATGGCAATTGTAAAAGTTGTTGGTTGATAGAGCTAGTAGGCTGATGAACTGAAAGCGAGGACGAAGTTGACAAGAGTTGTTCTACCAATATTATATCTCTATTTATACTCCCATCGCAGCACTGTTACCTAGATGGTAATAGTAGGAATGTAATAGAGCTAACTGTGCTTCATGTGGCCATGATCTCGTTGTGAAGACCTCATTTGCCGATTTTCCTACCGTAATTTCCACTCGTCCAAGATGAAAAAGGGCAAAGCTGCCATGCAATAAACCAGCTGAGTCGTAGGCAGAGACAACGAAAAGCACAGCTAGCCAGCATTGCCATTGGGAGCTACAAAGCTGAAATGCACCTGGGCAGAGCTAGCGGCAGGGGTAAGTACATAACAGCGTCGTATTCACGGTTGAAAAGGGATAAACTCAATCTCTCCCCGGTCATCTCGGTGGTTAGGCTGTTGATGGCATCGTGATGGCCAATGCAGCTGCATATGACGTGGCTGGGGGCATGTCGATCATGACTGAATGAGATCGAGGTGGATATTAGACTACATGCAGCTTATTTTTCTCGGGCTCATAGCAGGGCATCTTGGGCGTCTTTTGCTGTGCTTTTTTGTTGTCCTTGTTCATTTTCAGCCAGCCTCTTGCACCTGCATGTTGTCGGGAAATACTCCTTTCGGCGCCCTTGCAGTATTTAGTGGCAGTGACCAATTTCCACAATTGCTCACCGGTTCGACCATTTGAGCCTATGTTGTACTCGTTTCCGAGGCAAAAATAATACACCTATAGACTCTCTGTTATGGATTGCTCTGGGGTAATATCTGATTCAGATTCATATATTTTGCTTTGGGGTTTGCCTCATCAACCAGTGTCGACTTGTTTTCTCCTACCCGGCAATGAGCAGACAATAGACGGTTTATTTTAAGCAGCTGTCTAAATAGGAATCCTTTCCTATCAAAAGTTGTGTGTTGCTCGCTAGATTTGTACGCTCCACCCACTCCATCTGCTTTTTAAGGTTATCAAGCATATACCATATCTCAGCTCGATCTTGTAGCTTGCAATTGGTGGATTTGGCCATGTTAAGGTGAACATCCAAAGGCTTTATTAGAAAGTGAGCCCAACCCATTTAAACACAATCGAATCACGTCTACAAAGGCATCCACTGGTATCGGTAATACTTAACTAATACCTATATACATAATTAATAGAGTCAGCTGCAACTTCAATGCTTCAATTTAGATGCGCTACTATCACATAGCAATTCTGCCCCGTAGCTTGCAGCTGTCAAAGCTCTGTTAGTGCCTTAGTCATTCGCCACGCAAAGGTACGTAGCGGCAAACCAAAAATGGCTATTCCGACATTTTCCCTCAGCCACTGACTAATTCTCGGACGCCGATTGGCTCGGCCGACGCTCTGCGGGCACAAAGCACGGCGGTACACGACGGCAAAAAGATCATGTCATAATCATTCAGGGTTCCTGAGAGCTGAGCCGAGAAATTGATTTCAAACATCCGCATCTACCCTCCCCACCTTGAAACCTCCGGACCCCAATCCTTTCCCACACTCCCCAAGCATGCACATTCGAGCAGCATCTTTATGATAACAACGATGAACGTCTCCTTCTCTACCGGCCGCGCTGCGCTGCGCCTCAGCCGCTCGTCCTTCCGCCACCTGTGCGCATCCAGAGTGGCCGGCTTTGCTTACCACTCCTATCCGCTGCCGTCCAAAATCCCCGAGCCTCCCACAAGCGACAACCTCGCCAAGTCATCCCTTGCCCAGCCAGAGGCCCTTCCTCGCGTCCACGAGACACGGCCGCCGCCTCAACACGATGCCGTACCCAAGCCGATGGCCCCACCGCAGGTTGAGGCTCAGTCACCTTCTCCAACGACCTCCTCAGTTCCCCCCTCTCCCAAAACCGCCGAGACCGATGCGCCAAAGACACAGCCTGCTCCCGCTGCCCGACCTCGTTCCAAGCTCCGCGCGCGCAAGGCAGCAATGAAGCTCACACCCGCCGCTGTGGAGCAGCTGCGCGCTCTGCTCAACCAACCCGACCCGAAGCTCATCAAGGTCGGTGTACGGAACCGAGGCTGCAGTGGGCTGGCCTACCAGCTGGAATACGTCGACAAGCCGGGCGCTTTCGATGAACTGGTGGAGCAAGACGGCGTCAAGGTCTTGATTGACAGCAAGGCGCTCTTCAGCATCATCGGCAGCGAAATGGACTGGGCGGAAGATAAACTGAGTCAGAAGTTTGTGTTTAAGAACCCCAATATCAGTACGTGCTATCCCGTAATATCGGTTCATTGGCCGTCTATTTCTACGAAATTCAGAGACTGACTAGTAGCAGAGGAGCAATGCGGCTGTGGAGAGTCATTTATGGTCTAAGACGCTTGTGAAGCTACAAAGGAATAGGACAAAGGCCATGGCTCATCAGAATACTACCAAGGCCGATGTATGGAGAGATTGTACGATGACGACTAGAAAGAAAGAATATCAGGGCGAGGCAAGTCTCTGAATTAGATTTGCCCCGGCCTAGTCTACGAAAGGGTTTGATTATAATGGTGCCGATACAAGCACGTTACGAGCACGGAGCAAAGAGGCAATAGCACTATAGGGGCATGATACCGGCGTTAGGTTAGAGGCACATGCGGCCATTGATCATATAAATGTTGAATTTACTACTCTAAATAATTCTCGAGCCTATGGAGATGGGACTGCAATAGACAGACAGTGCCTTGTTATTAAGCTCATGGACGTAGATTAGGCTTTTTACTGCATATAGTAGATTCTATATGAATTTATACTTCCGAATTGAACTCTATTATAAGAATTTCCACTGTGAGAATCTCCGTGCCATTTTCATCGCAACGCAATTTTGATTCCACTCATGTACGGAGCGCCCTTCACCCGCTGATGTCATCGCACTTCCGAAGCAATGCCACGTGACCTGGCGCCGAGTGTTGCTTTCAATATCGCGACGCCAACAAACTACTGCGTGTTGCGACAACTATTAATTAGAAATACCGAATTCGCCCGTGGACGTATATAAATTCCCTTGAAAACCATCCTGACTCGGATCAACTTCATCTCAAACATTATTCATCGATATTAAAAGAATAAATTAGAACAAACAAAGTACCACTTGTACTACACCAAGACACTCAAATCACTTACACGCAAAACCACACAAGACTCATCATCATTCATCACTTACACGCACACAAAACACAAGCCATCACCACTTCGCCCATGGCACCCACCATCCAAACCCTCAACAAACCAAACAAAACCACCACAACAATGAAATCATCAATCACCAAAGTCCGGAAAGCCACAAAGCAACAACCCAGGAGCACATCCACCACCATCCACGTCCCAGCAGAAATGCAGCCCCAGCTCCTCCGCATCACCCAAAGCCAGCGCACCCCCTTCGAGAAGCGCGTCTGGACAGCCCTCTGCCAAATCCCACGCGGCAGAGTGACCACGTACGGCCTGCTGTCGGCACACCTGAGCACGTCGCCGCGAGCCGTGGGCAATGCGCTGCGGAGGAACCCGTTCGCGCCAGAGGTGCCGTGTCATCGCGTGGTGGCGACGGGAGGGACGCTGGGCGGGTTCAAGGGGAGCTGGCCCAAGGACGGGGAAGGGATTACGATTACGGAGAAGAAGAGCTTGTTGAGAGGCGAAGGAGTGAGGCTCGACGATAAGGGGAGGGTGCTGGGGACAGTGTGGTCTGGGTTCGAGTAATGTATCTACATGGCACTAGCAAAGGCGTTATATGGTATTTGTTGTGTTGTATTGCTCTTCATGGCGTAACTAATGTATGAGTATGGGTATAGAATATATAAACTGCAACTGTATGTGGCATAATAAAACCTTCTAATTGGCATAACGTTTGAATCGCAAATCTGGCTTCTCGCCGGGCTCATACAAGGCCACGTGAACTCCCAATGCTGGCGTTCCAATGATGTCTGCTCGCAGCCTCTGAGCCGCCCAATCACCGCGATACTCGATGCTCTCGAACCGCTGAGCCAGGCGGACCACTAGAACAGACAAAACAGTCAGTTGATGCACACATACAGGAGGGAGATATTCATCATCATCTTCTTCTTCTGCAACTTACAGCAAAACGCCATTTCCGTCAGAGCAAAGTTCTGCCCGGCGCATATCCTTGGCCCGCCAGAAAACGGAGCATACGTCCAGGGCTTGGGCGTCCAGTGCTCCCATCTCTCGGGGCTGAATATCCTGGGATCCGCAAACGTATCAGACACAGGAGGGTACAAGTCTGCGTACATGTGCATCCCAAGTGTGTTGATCGTTACGCTGTCTCCTTTGAGCAACACAACGCCCGGCTCGCCTGGTCGGCCCGGGATGGTTGTCGTCTCCAGTACTGAGCGCATGTTGAGAGGAGCGGCCGGATGAAGCCGAAGGGTCTCGTTGAGGATGTTTTTGACATATGTTAGATCTTTGAGTGCCTCGTACGTTGGCGTTCCATGGCTCCCTAGCTCGTTGAGGACCTCTCTGCGCAACCTAGCCCAGAGCTTGGGATAGTTGGACAACTCGTACATTGCCCACGACATGGTTGCTGCCGTGGTGTCTCTTCCGGCAAGGAGTACGGACATGATTTGATCTCGGATGACTTTGGGATCCCTGGTGTAGCGTGCGATGCTATGCAAAAATGAGAATTCCATGTCTAATTTGGAGAGCTCTTCAAGTCGAGCTTGAGGGATGGCTAGGGTTCGAGCAATGGCCGGCTCGATAAACTCTTCTATCTTCCTGATGGCTCGGTAATAGTCTCCTTTTGGGATCAACGGCGCGATGGGGCTGGAAGCAGCTTTTTAGCACCTAGTTCAAATTATGTTTGGCGCAAGGCCGATGGATATACTAACTTGAGGACAAAGATGAACATTTGGATCCGCTGTGCAACATGCATGGCATTCAACACATCATTGTCGGGACTAGGAAAGCTGGTGTGTTAGCATTCCACTTTATGCACCAATTAAGGGCTCAACAACTCTTACAAATCCAAGCTGTTGACATTCTCCCCAAGCAGAAATTCCGTCGTCGTGTCCATCGACCACCGGTAAAAGAGGTCCTTGAGGTCGACAGTGACTCCCGCAGAGGAAATCTTTGACAGCAGCTTGTTGGTGCAGGCATCAAAGATGGCGAGATTGCGAAGCCTGTCCCTGACAAACATGGGCTTGATCATGGCGCGGCTGTCGTGCCAAAGCTGTCCATCTACAGCAAAGATGCCGTCTCCTAGAAAGGGGCGCCATAGCTTATGCCACATGGGCCCATGGCCGAAGCTGGAGATATTGGTGGCCAAAATCGCCTTGATCTGCTCCGGATCTCTTGTGATGAGGACTCTCTTGGATCCCGTCAAGCTGAATTCGGCAAATGTTCTCTTTCCAGGCGGCAGATTGTCCAGCTGCGCCGTACACCAAGCGACAAGGTTGTTATTGTATTGGTTCCTGCCAATCTCGTAGTATAACTTGGAAGCTGTACAGGTGATTAGGGGGGAGAGCAAAGAAATAAATGTTAGGGAGGGCCAATTAATTACCTGACAGCAAGTTCCCCGCCAGGATCGGTGCTCGTACACCGCCGAGTTTCCTGATTTTGATATCCGAAGCAAGATGCCGGAGCCACACGAGCACAGTGAGGATCGTTACAAAAGCAAGCCCGACGCTGGCCACCATGGTGAAACTCGCGGACTGTAGACTTGAGAGCAACATGGCTGAGCGTGTAACTGGGGCGACGAGGATAAAGTAGATAGAGAAGACAAGGCGGGATTACACAAGCAAACTGGCCCTATATGCGGGAAGCCGCGAATTTGATCCCACCGCAGGATTCAACAGGGCAGATGAGACGAGCTATGGCCAATGAGGCGAAAAGCTGTGACGTGGGAAGTGACGGCCTCTTGCTTTTTATCCCAGTAGCTTTAATGCCGTTGGATGGGAAGGATTCTTAATGCCAAATGCCGTAGAGGGCGGCAAGCAACAGCCACATGCCAGCTTGAAGCAAAGCAGCAAACAAACAACCCTTGAACACGGAGGCAACAAGAAACGGAATCGAGAGTCCGCGGCTAACAGGTGAGAGAGCCGCTGTTACTTGCAACGGAAGCGGGCTCGGCTGCTTCTTATTTCCAAATCCCACGAGAAAACCGCATTCTACTTGTAACCCGAGCATAATATTCTTAGATCTACATCCGTTAACCTTGTTTAGTGAGAAATCTACGGGCTTTGACGCGATAGGTCACAGAGCGAGCCGGGCCGCATCGATCCAAAAAGGCAGCCATTTTAACACGGTGGCGCGCTGAAAAGAACAGAAAGAAACTAGCAGCAAATGCATGCAAGAGGCAGCGACCCTTGTAGCAAATGGCGAGCGATGATACGGGGAAATACGACAAACGAGGTCCAGCTGGGAGCAAGGGGAAAAGGAAGAAGGTGCATGTAAAAAAGGAGAGAGGGCGGACTTTATTAGCTGGGCTGGGCGAAATTGCCCGAATTGGAGTGTGAACTAGACTAGCAGCTGCAAGCCATTTGTTTGAGGCTCGACTGCGAATGGCTGGCTTACGAGCACAGTGGAAGGGAGGGGGCTGGGGGGGAAAGTATTGGATCTAGATTGGGAATGTTTATTGATTACCTGCAGTGCATCCAAGTCCGGAGTTTGTGTAGTATTCATTTATTAGTGTTGGGGAATTGGTAAAGTAAGAATTGATGTTGGGAGGTTTTCAACTGTGTCTTGGAATGGAAGTTGGGTGCATGGGCAGCGGTGGGTGTTTAGGTTAGGTAGATGTGTTGGATGTTAGCTGCGATGCGATGCGATGAGATGCCGGTATGTGTGTGATGGTGTCCGTGCATGAGATCTTGAAGCCTTGCATGGATTGGATGGATCAATGCACGAGGTGAAGAGATACGGTGAGAGAGATGTGATGCTAATTGATGAGCAGAAAGAGGCCTGTCTCTTGCTGGGCAGTCGATATAAGTTATACAAAGTCCCAACTCCCAAGTAATCCGTAAAGAGTACAAGTCTTCCAGAGAGGCCATTTAGTGGATCAAGCAGTAAGTAAGTAGAAGCATGGAGTGCAAAACAGCTGCAAAACAGCGTCCCGGATCCTGGCTATGATACAAAGTTGCGCCTCAATTCGGCTCGGAGGGCGGCGGAACAGCCACATGATGCGGCTGTCAAAAGATCAAAAGCCTCACGCATGGCCCCCCCACGCACCGCCAATTGGCGCAAGATGAACAAGTATCGCTACTCATCTGGCCCCGCGTCTTCCCATACACTGCCCAGGTACTCTGGTACTTCTCTGGCACCTGACAGCGCTTGACAGGGCTCTTCGGCAGCTGTCTCACCCCGGCACAACGATTTTCCGCACCAGTCGGCGAAACTCGGGTACCCCCGTCACAGCTTAGGCCGAACAAGCCAGGAAATCGGTTTCCGCATTGAGAGCTGTGCGTCTTTGAGCATATCAAACCGCCAAAAAAAAAAACCACAACTCATCACGAACTCCCTCCATCTCCCTCCTCACCGTCTCTCTCCACTCAATTTGGCAGCCGCCAGCCCCTTCATCGCAATGTTCAACATTGGCCGTAGCCGCGCGGCGGCGTCGGCGCTCAGTGCCGCAAAGGTACGCAAAACGTCGCAAAAGTTGCTCTCTTTTTACCCCCCCTTGGCCGATATAAAAAAACCCGCCCCTCCTTGGGGTTGCATCTTGACAGCAGCTTCTAACGCTTGAGCTTTCTGCTCTCCCTCGCAGCGCAACGCCACCCCCTCTGTCCGACTGCCCGGCATCGCTCAGCAGCGACGAGCCCTCAGCATCCACGAGTACCTGTCCGCCGACCTCCTGAGAAAGGTAAACCAAATCACCTCATTCTAATATTATACCCCCCCTCTATATCGGGGGCATCTCCCGCTGCAGCACCCGGCTGACACGGCACTCTGTTTTTTCTACAACAATAGTATGGCGTTGGCGTTCCCAAGGGCGCCGTGGCCAAGACGGCCGCCGAGGCCAAGTCTGTGGCCAAGGAGATTGGTACCGGCGACCTGGTCATCAAGGCCCAGGTCCTCGCCGGTGGACGAGGAAAGGGAACCTTTGACAACGGCCTCAAGGGCGGTGTCCGTGTCATCTACTCCCCCCACGAGGCCGAGATGTTTGCCCAGCAGATGATTGGCCACAAGCTCATCACCAAGCAGACGGGCGCCGGCGGCCGTCTGTGCAATGCCGTCTACATTTGCGAGCGCAAGTTTGCTCGCCGCGAGTTCTACCTGGCTATCCTGATGGACCGTGCTTCCCAGACCCCCGTCATCGTCTCGTCGTCCCAGGGAGGTGTCGACATTGAGACCGTTGCCAAGGAGCAGCCCGATGCCATCACTACGACCTACATCGACATCAACACCGGCGTTACCGACGAGATTGCTCGCGGCATCGCCACCGGCCTGGGCTTCAGCGAACAGTGCGTCGAGGACGCCAAGGACACCATCCAGAAGCTCTACAAGATCTTCCTCGAGCGTGACGCCACCCAGATCGAGATCAACCCCCTGTCCGAGACCTCCGACCACCAGGTCCTCTGCATGGACGCCAAGTTTGGCTTCGATGACAACGCCGACTACCGCCAGCAGGAGGTTTTCGAGTGGCGCGACACCACCCAGGAGGACCCCGATGAGGTCCGTGCCGCTCAGTCCAACCTCAACTTCATCAAGCTGGACGGTGACATTGGCTGCCTCGTCAACGGTGCCGGTCTTGCCATGGCCACCATGGACATCATCAAGCTCAACGGCGGCCAGCCCGCCAACTTCCTCGACGTCGGTGGTGGTGCCACTCCCGCCGCCATCCGAGAGGCCTTTGAGCTCATCACCAGCGACCCCAAGGTCAGCGCCATCTTCGTCAACATCTTTGGCGGTATCGTCCGCTGCGACGCCATCGCCACTGGTCTGATCCGCACCGTCGAGGCCCTCAACCTCAAGATCCCCATCATTGCCCGTCTGCAGGGTACCAACGTCGAGCTTGCCCACCAGATCATCAACGAGTCTGGTATGAAGATCTTTTCTATTGATGACCTGCAGAGCGCCGCCGAGAAGGCTGTGCAGCTGTCCAAGGTTGTCAAGCTGGGTAAGTTTACGACCCAACTCTATGACGAACAATAAAGAAAAGAAATATGAAAAAAAGAAGAAAGAGAAGAATCACCTGCTGACGATGTAAACCTTTTAAAAACATATAGCCCGCGACATTGACGTTGGTGTTGAGTTCACCCTGGGTATCTAGACGGTAACAACAGAGTCGTAAGACTGGATGGCATGGATTCCTTGTAATATCTGTTTTTGGGTGGCAGGGGAGCAAATCAACCAATGAGCAGGGGCTCGGGAATGATGCGGCGGTCAAGGCATTTTGTTGCTCTTGCTTGTTCATAGCATGTATCGACGTAATCTTTTTACGTTGTAGGTGAGAAACCAGGAGGAGATAAAGAAAGAAAAAATCAAAGCCTTATTTAATTCTGCCACACCACGCCATGACTATGGCGCAAGCATTGTGCGAGTTCGCGTTTGTTTTTGTTTGTTGGGGGTGGCTTCCGGGCAGATGAGATGAAAGATTGGATGAGGATGATCTGATTCGATTAGGGGAGGGTTTATTCGGATCCCGAGCGAGAGTCAGGGGAAGGGAGTCGCCATGTCAGCACCTAAAGGTAGTGGAGTTTCACGATGATAACAACAGGATTTGCTTGGAAAGGGCCGTCTTTTGTTCTGTCTGTGCTGGGTCTGATCTTTTCAGGAGCAGGCATCCCGTCCATTATAAGTGCCCATGTCTACGGAAGATGACGGGAGAAAAGTGCATCGATTTATCGACCAGAGAGGCAAAGAAATCGGGTGATTGTGGACTCATGCCCCAATTGAGTTTTGCATCAAAGAGGAGTCTTCTACTGTTACACGAGTACGAGTATCGTTTTAACTATGAAACTAGGTACCTTATTCATGCATAGGTAGCCGCCACATGTTGGGAAGCTTTGGAGCTGGGAGCTGAAGGGCGGGCCGCCAATTTTGAATTTGAAGGCGGTGGTTCGGAAGTCGTTCGGTTATTGCTCGATGTTTGCTGGTTCGGATGAATGGCAACACACGGCACGTACTGCGATTTTTTATTTTTTTAGGAGCAGGGGTGTGGCCTGCAGTGGAAACCAATGCCGAAGATGGAGATTTTTTGGTGCCTGAGAGGAATATACTCGTATCCTGCACGGGCGGCAGTTGGGTTTGCTTTTCCTTGATTTTGGGGTTTTCTGTTGCTTTCTGGAAATTCTGCGGATTTTGCCGTGTCTTGCTTGATTGATTTGGAATGAACCAGGCGGAATTGCTTATGCAGCTCATGCACTATTACTTCATAGCAGCAGCGCAATTTGTAAGTTTTGCAGGGCTTAGTCACTCACTTCAACCTGTTACTGGGCAGATCGACACAGGGCCTATTGAGGCAGCATTGGCTTTGTTAGGATTAGCTGCCGCAGTGGATCACACAGCAAACCAGCCTGAATGAAGTTGCGAAAGTTGATTGATTGAGAGAGTCTTTGAGCTTCGCACGAACGCGGCCCAATTTTGGTCATCCTCACCATCTAGGTCCTTCTGTTTTGGAAGTTGTCTTTTTCCTATGATAGTACTAGAGTCAAGTAATGTGATCCATTTTCAAGCCCAGACGGCGGCGCGTGTTTTTGGTCCACCCGATCCTGATAAGCCAAGCCGGCGCTTTTTGCAGCATCGGAGAAAAAAGAGGCCAGTCAGCTCGTAGATTGCGAAATACCGACGGAGCGCCGAGACCGTAATCTGTACGTTTCTGGTATAGTTGCAGATTGCAGGGGAGGTGTGTGAGTCTCTCGGCAGTGTTCGGGTATGTGGCGTCCAGTCATCTTCTGTGCATCAGCTAGTGGGTATTTTCTATTTTTTCCAATTATGGCGAAATGAAATTCTTGATATCGGAGTCACCCTTGATGGGGGGCGAGGATGAGTTGTATATAAACTCATCTGGGTCCTCCCCGTTGCTTTTGATGTTTGCCTATCCACACTCACAAACAAACAAGCTTCTCCATCTTTTACAGACTTCCTTGAGAAGAGAACTCGGACTTAGACTTGACTCAACTGTCTATTACACAGCTCTCCACTAAAAGCAACGAGCTCTTACACAACAACACACAAACAACAACTTTGTCAACACTCACAAACCCTAAACCGGTTTCACTCAACTCTTTCACTCTCATCAACAAAACTCACTCACAATCACTATGCCTTCTTCTCAAGGACAAAGCTGGTGGGCCCGCCACTGCACCCCCCGACCTCCCATCAACAAGGTCGTCGCCTGCCCCTGCCACTACTGCTACAACAAGCCCGCCTGTGAGCTCGACTACCCCGAGTCGTCCAACTGCTCCGAGACGAACACCCCTGCTCAGTCGAGGCCTGTCAGCCCCCGAGGCCGCACCAGCTCGTCTTCGTCTTTTCACGTTGAGAAGGCCGAGAAGCAGTAAACGACAACACTCGGTCACCGATATCATTCGAATCACCAAAACGAATACGTCTTCCAAGATCCTTTAGATACTGTAGGATCTATACACTTTCGGTTTCAAAATTTCCTCTGTTTAATTCTCTCTCCGCCGAGCGAGCGAATACAATATAAAACGGGCGCGAAAAAAGCACCAACGGCGCTTCTCCCGATCAGTTCGGGTTCGGCGTCCGGCCCCACTTGGAGCGGCCAGGCCGGACAAAATACACACACACACACACACACAATAAGGAAGGGGAAAGGGATTTTGGCAAAGGAGGGAGGATACATAATACGAGCGGATATTGGGTCTTAGCGATGGAATTTTTGTTGGAATACCCCCCTTGATGGAATTTTAAAGTCTTTCATATGTTTATCTTTATTTTTATTCTAAAACAATACCTTTGTTTACCTCGATGATGACTTGATGCTCTCATTGTGAATGCTTTTTGCCTGTGTTGGGGTTGCTGGGTGTGATTTTCATGGGGCCATTCATGCAGCATCTTGACGTCACTCACATGCTCATCCAGTGTACATACTCACATATTACAAAACATCTCATTTCAATAACGCATCATCAAACACATCACAGCTCACTTATAGAACTAATATAATACATTTTACCATCGCTGATTTCGAATATATCGCATTAATCATGTCCCACACAATCGATCCTGCCATCTTCGCAGCCTTAGACCTAGACAAAGACAACACCACAATCTCATCCGTCGGGGGGTCAGGCTTCTCATCAACCTTCAAGCTCTCCACCACAAAAGATGGCCAACCATTCGACTACTTCGTCAAGACAGCCTCTGGTGAGGGAGCGAAAGTAATGTTTCAAGGTCCAACCCCCTCATCATGACCTCCCCGCTCGCTTTTCACCATCTTCAAAGCTAACATCCCCCTCTTCCTCACTTACAGGCGAACGCGCCTCTCTCAACGCAATCCACGACGCCGTCCCCAACTTCTGCCCCAAATCATACTGCCACGGCCCCATGCAAAACTCCAACAAGTACTTCCTCGCCACGGATTTCCTCAACCTTGGCTACTCCGCGTCAAAAGGTTCCGGCATCTCCTTCGCCGCAAAGCTAGCCAAGCTGCATACGACCCCCGCGCCCATTCCGGAGGGCTTCGACAGAGCCATGTTCGGCTTCCCCGTGCCGACATGCTGCGGCGACACGGAGCAGGACAATTCGTGGCGCGCCTCCTGGGCCGACTTCTACGCCGAGAACAGACTGCGCTTCATCATGAGGCGCATCGTCGAGAATCACGGTCCAGATGACCAGGCTGCCGACATGGTTGAGAAGATTGCCAGCAGCGTCGTCCCGCGGCTTATCGGGGATGATCGCATCACCATCACACCCGTTGTTATTCATGGAGATCTCTGGAGCGGGAATCATTCGGCGGGCCAGATTGCCGGAAAGGGTGGGCGGGAAGAGGTTGTTTTCGATCCTTCTTGCGTGTATGGCCACTCGGAATACGAGTTGGGCATCATGAGGATGTTTGGCGGCTATGGGGGTTCTTTTTGGAGCGAATATGAGAAGCTCGTGCCTAAAGCGGAGCCAAAGGAAGAGTGGGATGATCGTGTTATGCTCTATGAATTGTGAGTGCTAAACGAAGTTGAATTATGACTACATACGGGTATGTGAAGACGGAAGTAAGCAGAGCTAACTGTTTTTCGCAGATATCACCACTTAAATCATTACTCAATCTTTGGGACAGGATATCGCGGAGGAGCCATGTCGATTATGAAGAAGCTGGTATCCAAATATGGTACCTGAAGTCCGACGAATGAATCTGAAATGGCCAAAATGAAAACCAAGTATAATAAATAATGGAAATCTTGTATAAGTGAAGAGGAAGTTAAAGCAAAGAAAGAGACAAAAACGCCATCCCGTGCTCGCCATGGTGTTGCTGCCATCTATACTCAAGCACATGACCCAATCAAAAACGAAAGAAATAGATGTCTAATAATCATCCGGAACCCCAACATGCCAATACTCCCATACCAATCAATCAATCATTCAGTCAATCATTCAATCAATCAGGCAGCCAGCATCGCCTGTCTCTCTGGCCTGTTCTCTTGCGCTTCCTCTTGTTCCGCCGGTCGTTCCGAAACGGGAAGCTGAGCGCTCGGTACCGTGGGAAGTTTCTGGTTCACGCCGGACATTTCCGCCTCCAGCGCGGCGAGCTCTTCGTCGACCTCTTCCTCGTCTGCCGCCGTGATGCGCGAACCGAGCATTTCGCTGATTTCCTGCGATAATCAGTCAGCATTGAAGGGGAAAAAATCAAATACGCAAAAGAAGACAAGGCGAATAGATACATTTTGGTATGCAATCGCATCCGCAGTCTCCCCCATCAACTTCTCCACGTGCTCAATGCCGCCCATCTCAGCGTGAATCTCAGACAGCACTTTCGTGCCCTGCTGCAAGCCAAACACGACGTCCTTTTGTATCTGCGCAAACTCGACGCTGGCCGTCAGCCTCTCCAGCTGCTCCAGCTGCGCATCCGTCTTGGTCAACAGCGACTCCTGGTACTTCTTGCGCCGCAGCGCCAGCAGCGCCCGCTTCTTGTCGCCCTTTGCGAGCATCTGCTTAGCAATGTCCGTTTCCTTATCCGTGAGGACGGTGATGCGGCGCTGATACTGGTGTAGCCTGTCGCGCTGGATCTTCATGTCCAGAATCGCCCTGGAGTTGTCACTTGTCAGTTGAAACGGTCTGGCGGTAGCGATAACGGCCGTGACGGCGGACACGGGGGTTCGTACTTGTCCTGGTCGGTGATTTTGCTCTGTTTGCCACCCATTGTGAGAGATGATGCGTTTGCGCTACGGACTCGGCCGCTGTTCTTGTTAGTTTGTTCGACCGTGAGTCCGCAGACGGTGAATGAAGAGGGAACGCAAGCCGGGACGAGAATCGGCGGACAAGGCCCTTGTCGTCATTGTCTCGATGTATCATGTGGCGCCGAAAGCTTTATCGATAAACAGGGGTTCGGAGACGGAATCTCACTTGGCTCATATTTAGACAGGGTTTAGGCTAGATCTGGATTGTACACGAAAGAGAGTGGAAGCCAAGAGAATGTCTTCAAAGTTGTGATGAAATGAAAATGCACATTGGAAAGACTTGTAATTTTAGTCGAGCATTTATTTTGTCCCAAGTAGCGCCATAAGGCTCCTAAATGCCTTGCCTTCAGTGCTCATGTGCCTGTACTCTTCAATGTACACAACTTGCGCTAAATTGATATCATTGCCATGTACGGCTAGCCGTGATACAAAATCTCATCCCCGCGCCGTGCTGAATCTACAGGGCAACTTTTATTTTTTGCGCAAGCCATGAAGCAAAACTCATCTTCTTCAAGAGCGTCTGCGACAGCGCCACAGCCAGCATGGCGCCCAATTTCAAGTCACGACTGAACCTGCGCCAGGGCCTTGATCGAGACGTCTATCAGATAATCAAGAAATTGGAAGAGGCCAACGACGGCAAGCCATTCAAAACCATCACCGCCGCATACGATGCCATCAAACGATCCAATTCGAGCCTTTCCAGGCAGAAGAAGCGTCCCCTCGAAGACTCGATTGATCGGGTATTACAGTTCCGCAAGGAAGAACTCGAGGATTCAGACGACTCAGAGGCAGCTATAGAAGAGGCCGAGTCGAAAAAAGTAGACGACGATCGATTTCTACTCAACCGACAGCTGACAAAACACTGGCAAATCGACCCTATACCTCTGGGCACCGCCGAACAACCTGCAGCCAAGAAACGACGTATCCAGACCGAGGGCGATGAGAGAGACGGCACAGTAAGTGGCCCCGATACAGGTACCGAGGCGGCAATCAATGGCGACGTACCAAAAGAGGCACCAAAGGCCGAGAGACAGGACAAGACGGTACAGAAGAAGTCGCCCAAATCTACCCGCTTCAAAGTCGAGCAATTGGAAGAACCATTACCACTGGGAGGTGTTGGCGAGATACACCGCCATCTTTTGCGCCAAACACGGTATCTTCTCAAGTGCCCAGAACTCTACCAAGGAAATAGTTGGAGGAGAGTTCCCGGAATGCTCTTGTTCGGCCCTCCGGGGACGGGCAAGAGGTCCCTTATCCGCACCGTGGCAGCGAACCTCGAGGTGCCGGTAATAACTCTCAATGGCTGCTTTGAGGACCCTGAACGCGTGGAGAAGAGTCTGGCCGAGGCTTTCGATACGGCCATCGGGCTGGCCCCGAGTATCGTCCTCATCGAGGATCTTGACTGGCATATACCTAACCCGGGAAGCTCTAATCACAATGAGCACGGCCGAAAGATGCTCAACCAGTTCGTACGTCAGATGCAAAGACTTCAACAAGAACAGGCCAACGTTTTAGCAATGGCAACAACATCAAGGCTGACGGATGTCGACCCCGTTGCGCTTGAAGCCGGCTTATTCGAAAGGACAATTCAAATGAGGGTACCAGACTTGGATGCCCGGCATGATATTCTCAAGGTGGTGACGCGGGAGAAGATACTATCCGACAACCTAGACCTTGGAGAGGTAGCAAAGATGACGCACGGCTTCGTCGGCGCAGACATTATTATTGTCACAACATTGGCAGAACAAGTAGCACAGGAGCGAATTCTCAATACAGAGGACCCCGATGGGCGGCAGCTGGAGATACTTACTCGACCTCCCCACAGAGACCAGATGGATGTATCAGACATCTCATTAGATCTACGACAACCCGCATTTACGACGATACCCACAGAGCCGCTGACACTGGATGACTTTCGGCTTGCCATCAAGGGCTTCACCCCATCTCTCCGGAGGGAAGGCTTCACCGTGATTCCAAGTGTGACCTGGGATCAGGTCGGCGCTTTGGAAAAAGTTCGCGAACAGCTACACATGTCCATCATTGGACCCATCAAGAACCCAGAGCTCTACCAGGAATTTGGCCTCAGACGTCCCGCCGGCGCACTCCTTTGGGGACCCCCCGGATGCGGCAAAACTCTCGTCGCCCAGGCCGTTGCCAACGAGGCACAGGCTTCCTTCATCCTCATCAACGGCCCCGAGCTGCTGAACAAGTACGTCGGTGAGTCCGAACGGGCTGTCCGTGAGCTCTTCCAGCGAGCCCGTTCTTCCACGCCCTGCATCCTCTTCTTTGACGAAATCGACTCGCTCGTGCCCCGACGAGACAACGCCTCTACAGATGCCGGCGTCCGAGTCGTAAATGCCCTGCTCACGGAGCTCGATGGTGCTCAAGATCGCTCAGGCATCTACGTCATGGGCACAACCAACAGACCAGACATGATCGACGCAGCGATGCTCCGCCCGGGACGTCTCAGCGTGCGACTCTTCGTCGATCTCCCCACCCCCGAGGAGCGCGTCGACATTCTTCGGGCCATTTACAAGACGGCCCATGCCAACGCCTCCGAGGCCGAGCTCGCGAGGCTGCCGGCCGTCGCCCTGGACCCCCGGTGCAAGGACTTTAGCGGCGCGGATCTCGGTGGTCTGCACATCAAGGCGGCCGAGGCCGCGCTGAAGAAGTTCATGCTGGGCAAGAAGTCGGCGCGGGAGATTGACCAGGACGACTGGGAGCATGCGCTGGAGAATACGCGGTGTAGCGTGCTCAACCCAGACTCGTACAGGAAGCTGGATAGGAAGCTGGGAAAGGGGGAGTAAGGGGGAAAAGATGTTTAGATAACGGCAATGTAGATATACCAGGCGCATGCATATAGATGTGGTGTTGATTTAATGTACACAAGTACGAAGCGGTGGTGTTTTACCACGTATTCCCGGTAAATAGCACATGCATCGTCCGATCAATGCAGCGAGACCCTGTCGGCATTCCCACAACAGGAGGGAGGGTAGCAAATGTAACACATGGCACAAGGCTATTCGGGATCCCGTCAGCCAATACCGAGTCCCGTTCAACCCTGTCCTGTCTATCAAAAATGCTCACCCCCACTATACACACACTGAAGAGAAAATTCACAATCTCACACACTGTCATACCCGCCATGAATGGAGCGAAAGAAAAAAGGCCAAAGCAGCGTCCAGTCGCTGAAAAAGCGGAGTTGGATATTAATGGTACAAGCACAGTGATGGTGCTTCGACTATTCTAACTTTATCTATAGTAGTACAATCGCGGCACCCCGTCTATTGATATCTCTGTCATTACAATTCTTTTTCTTCATTCATCGCTTAAGCGGTAGACTCCTTGAGGTAGCTAGATGAGGTGTGTTAGCAACAAACTGGTTTCAACGTGATAAAAACAGAAACGGGGGGAAACGTACGCAATGAGGTCGTTGCGATCCTTCTCCTTCTTCAGGCCACCAAAGGCCATCTTGGTGCCGGGAATGTACTTCTTGGGGTTCTCAAGGTAGGCGAAGAGGGTCTTGTCGTCCCAGGTGACGCCGGCCTGCTTGTTGGCGTCGGTGTAGGCGTAGCCGTCGACGGAGCCGGTCTTGCGGCCGAAGAGGCCGTGCAGGGCAGGGCCGATCTTGTTGCCGCCGTTGGCCTCGACGGTGTGGCACTGAGCGCAACGGGTCTTGAAGAGGTTGGCACCCTTCTTAGTATCACCTGAAGAAGAAAAAAATGTCTTAGCAACCGGGTTTTCGTTAAATCGAGAAATAGTTGGTTGTGGAGGACGTGAGAAGTGTCAATCGGGCGTGGCACTGAGTCGACAACTGAATGACCGAGGTGTGTTTGGTGTTTGCACTGGGCCGTCATCGTAAGGCACATGCGAGCCGCCTTTGAAAATGACGCACTGCGCCAGGCGGCCTCAGCACTCTTGCCGGCGACATGAACACACAAAAAAGTAATCTTTGAGTGCATCATTCACCAAAAAGTCCAAAACACCAAGCGTCCAAGTCGTCGACCGTCGTGGCCCGCCTCAATGGCACTCCCACGTCTTGTTCGGAAACGTCTCGGCAACCGGATTCTGCGAGTTGAAAGCATCAAACTTACCGCCAGCCATTTTGAAGTATGGGTATTAAAGAGTTCTTAGGAAGAAAGATGCGAGAGTTGAAAAAGTCCAAAGAGAAACCTAAGCCGGTTAACTACTTTGGAATACAAAAATTTTCAGAGGTTGAAAAATAGGGTATGAGAGAAGTATAGGAGAGGAAAAGAAAGGAACAGGAGGAAACCAGAAATTTCAAGGAAAAAGTTTATGACACCATGGTGCTGCAGAACCAGCGGTGATCAGCCACAGGTGTGGCTGGTGCGCAGCCAATCACACGCCCGTAATTACACAGTCACGCTCACTCGTCGGGCGATTTCCCCGGGTAAAGTCGGGCGGCCAAAGCGGCGTCGAAGGGAAGGCGCCACAGCATGTGGGCTTTTCCTTTGTTACCATCCTTGTTCCCTGCCAGATTTTTTCTCTCTCTTCCGGCTCCACCGGATTTTCCTTCTTTCCGCGCTTCCTTTCTCTGACGTCTCTCTCTCCCTCGGTCGGAGAAACATCGGCAAAGGAAGAGGCTCTCGAGTCTCTACCGCCAGCCTTTTCCTGGGGGTCTCCATTTTTTTCAACATCCGCTAGTTTTTTTGGTGGGATGGGCAGAGCTTCATAGCAACGCCAGTGAAAAAAAGAGAACCACCAAGGCATTTGACGGGCGGGTGGTTCATCTTTTCTTTTCTTTTTTCCTTTTTCTTGACCAGATCCCATCACTACAACACATTTTATCCATCTCCTGCATCGTCAGCCAACTCGCAATGGTGACGAGAGCAGTCATCCCGCGCTTCCTGCTGCCGCTGCAGGGGCCGCTCTGGCGAGGCATCCAGATTCCCCTCTCGCAGAACATCCACGTCCGCTTCATCTCGACCGAGAAGCCCATCGTGCTGGAGAAGCCGGCCAAGTTCAACCCGCCGTCGCACGGGTCCAGGCTCAAGCGCAATTCCGTCCCCAAGCACTACGGCCCTGCCCTGACCGAGGACGAGATTGCGGCCCAAAACAAGAGGAACTACCCGGGCATGATGGCACCCGAGGGGACGTGGACGCACTGGTTCTGGCACAGCAGGCTGCTGCACACCTTTATCACCATGGTACGGGCTGGCAATGGAAATGTTTTTTTGCTGCTAGTAGTGTGTGCGGTGTTAGGCTGACATTTTGTTAAAATGTGTAGGGCGCGCTTCTCGCCATGGGTGTATACACCTTCTTCATGAACTACGCCTACAACTCTCCCTTCAAGGACCTCGTGCCGCCGATATCTGACCTGTGGCACCAGCCCACTTACTTCTTCGCCCAATGGAAAAACGTCATCCTCATGCACGAGAAGGACAAGGCCCTCAAGGCCACCGAGCACCGGACCCGACACCTCGACGACGTTGCGAAGCGCAGGTACTTTATGAAGATGCACGGCATCGAGGCCAAGGACCCCGTGCAGATGGTGTTTGGAAAGGACGAGCAAAAGTCGGAGGAGCAACTCGAGGCTGCCGCCATGGGACGCGAGCTGCCGCCCCAACCCGAGGCCGCTGAGGCCCCCGCTGAGCAGAAGAAGAAGTGGCTGGGCATCTTTTGAGAGGCATCATGATACGATTCATTATATGTGCATTGATTGGCAGGGCCATATGAGATGCCCTTTTCTATTGTAACACTAGGATGTAAAACCCCGCACATTAGGCATTAGGCAAATTCCCCCAATGTCAGTGAGACCGAACATGATGTAGATGTACCAGTATATAGCAAAAAGCAACAAAAGAATCAACGCAATCCAGAATATGACAACATGTTTTACGCCAGGTCTACTCCTTCCAACCCATCCAAGACTTCGTCTGCAACACCCCCCTTTTCTAAGACAGCCTGCATAATGCTATCCAAGACGGCAAACCTAGTTCCGCCCAACGGTGCCTTCCAGACGCCTTCTTGGGGATGTTCCTCTGCTCTCTGTTGCTGCTTTTGCTGCGTGGTATCAGAAGTCCCGCTTGCCGCCAGATTAGCCGTGCTAGGCACCCCAGGCGGCGTCAGCCTCGAGGGAGGATCAATCGTCCGCATCGACACCAGCCTTAGCTCGCGCCCAGAGTCCACCTCCATGCCGCCCTGCGTCCTAACCTCGCACAGCGACACGGCCAGCGCAGAGTCAGCGACCGCGAGCTCCTCCTTGGAAGGATCGAACAGGATGCTGTCGCCTACGGCAACGACCAGCAGCGTAATGGACGGCCGTGAGCCCGTAGAAGCGCCTTCGCGGGGGTATAGGAATGGGGCGGCCTCCCAGTCGTCGTCGAACATGGGATCTTCGTCGCCTTCTGATTTGAGACGCGGGAGTCTTGTGGCGAGGAGGGCGAGATGTGTTGTGAGGGAGAGGAGTGGTAGGGGATATGAAAGCGGCGGTGATATCAAAAGGATCTGCAGTCCAAAGTTCATTAGTACTCCCAATATCATATAAAACCAACCCAATACAACACCAAAACTTCGTAGAATGAGAGGGAAATTCCATCTACTCACATCAAGATATAGCCTCCAGTGAAACCGTCTGTTAATCCACAGCTTCTTCGCAAACTCCCCATCCGCAAGCAACGCCTCCCTCAACAACTCCGCCAAAAACACCGTCCCCGCATCGTCATCCCTCAGGCCCGGAATCTCCACCGTCATCTCGAGCCACTCCCCCCTCGCCTCGCGCCTGTCTGCCTCCGCATCGCCGCCGCCCACGCCGCTCGCGCTCTTGACGTACTCCTGGTAGTGCTCGCCGCCCAGCGGGTCGACCGTCTTCTCAATCTCTGCCTTGACGCCCACGATGGCCTCTGTGCCGTCTGATAAACAGACGCGCGCGCTGCCGTTTGTGCCGGGCAGGATGCCCGTCTCTGCTGTCAGGGGCCGGAATTGCTTGGATGTTCTGCCGTCGGGGCGGATGGGCGGGCTGAGAGAGAGGGAACTGTGGAGATACGCGAGCTCGGCGGGGGATAATAATGTTTGTTGAGCCATTGTCACCGTGTTTCCATGTGCTTGCGAACTGTGACAGGATATTACGGCGCAATTGCTCCAAGGGGGCGTGGAATGGCGGCTTGGTGACGGTTGTTGCTGAAAGGTTTTTGAACTTGACAAAAAGTTGTATCGGCTCACCTAGGTGAGCGATAAGATAAGATACGATGCGGGGGTGGGGCAGCTGCTTGGAGCTCTCCCAAGCTCAACCAGCTTAACCTAGAGAGAATCGGATAAAATAAAAGGATTTATATAGAGCAGATATGCATGTATAATGCCTGGAATTCAAAAGCGCTTTAATAATTCCAGAATGCAAGATAAAAAGTCTATCTACAGCAATTCGCTAGTGACGTACACACTGGCGCAACAAGAGCCATGGCATCCTAACTAATCCTACACGTATATAGTAACCAACAGCAGGGTAAAAGGGCAATCCAATCTTAATAGTGCAGTCAGTTAGACTTGCCGGCGCACTAGATCCAGGCATATGTCACCCATTAAATCAGGTCCTAATGCTGCAATCAGCTGTGCAATGCTATGCCTGATGCCCGATGGCTGTCTGATATTGCTGTGCCTCCAGCCAACTAGATCCGAAGTCTCAAACAACGGGCCCGTAGGAAAGATTCTGAGAATGATGTGATCCAGGTCTAAACTTTCCATGGTGGCGACAGAAGGGATGCCTGGCATTTTAGATCGGAACAATGAGTCGTACACTTCGTCAACCTCCTCCTCAATGTCTTCATCCGAGTCGGCATCCTCCGGGCTCTGTGGGCTCTCATCTAAAGACATGGAAGTCCCAGGAGCTTCACCAGAGGGTATGCCTGTGGAGGCTGCAGAGCGCATCTCAGATGAATTAGTAGCATTTTCTCCTAAGACTGTGGAGAAACTTGTATAAGTGTCCCTGCTAAGAATATCCAAAACGGTCTTATCAAGAGGCCTCCAGTCCAAGGTATCCGGATCGAGAATATACTGAGGGCCGTAGTCGATTTTGTACTTCATTTTGGGGCAGCTGTGGATGTAGAATCCAGGATACCACCATCGGTAGCCCTCTTCAACGGCGAGAGCTATTTCATAAAGGGCACCTAGTTTTCCAGGAGCAAATGTATGAACGCTTTCATGGTAAAGGAAGTAAACAGAGCTGACGCTTTGCGGCAGCAGGTCAAGTACACCAACAGCTACTAGGACGCCATCTAGGCGGTAGCATTGGTGGTAGGAACCTAAGCGGCGCTTTCGTCCATCAGGCCCAACCATGACCTGACGCTGCAGGGGTGAATTGCAGAGAAAACGTTCAAACGAGTGCCTCGTCCTTTCACCCGGTTCATCCCCATGGACAACTCTCTGATAATTATCATAGACAAGATATTTTTCTTCAGTAAAAGTGTCTTCTTCAAGGGTAACCACCCACTTATGTGCCGGCTCCGGCGGTGTCTTGACTCGATTTAGCTCAGCCTCATGAATACGCTCTGTTAGGCAAAACTCATTGTCACGCTTTTTGGTCTCTTCGCGTGATCTTGGATACAGACGAGCAGCTTGCTTAGCATAAGCTTCGCCGAGAACATGTTTGTTGAAGCGATTAATTGTTTGGCGCTGGCCCCTTGTAGGGTAAAATTGGTCCGAATCCAGACGTATAGTATAATGAGGACAACAGGACGCTCGCTGATTGGGGCGATATAGGAGTTTTCCTGATCGCCTCCAACAACGATCTAACAAGGTGAGATAAAACCGAGGGCTAAGAGACGTAGCACTCGCATAATACGAAAAGCCTAAACGCTCAAGGAAAAGGGTTAGCCTGTGATTAGAAGAATGAAATCCATCTTCGCTCCCCGACGGCAATACAACAACTACGGCAAGTCTAGGGCGAGTAGGGCTTGGATTCCTCATCTCTGGTGATGTGCCTTGAAATACATGAACGAGAATAATGATGGCACTAACTCTGTCCTCGAGTGCCACAGTAACCGCATTTTGACGAGTTTGAATATCCTTTGCAATTCGTTAGCGTGATTGAAAAATAGTACATCAGCTATGAAGTCAAGAGCAATCATGTACGAAGGGGTATTTGGATAAATTGACAAATATCTACTACATGTGAATTTTGGTAAAATGACATCAAAGCCGGGAGACAAATCGACGTTGGTGATATTGATTCGAAAGATGAAAAGGGGGACTATATGGAGGTGGCCACAAAACAGCTTGTCTCTCTGGACACAGCATCGTAGCGGCGGCTTACACGCATTGATGAACTGGCAGCCAGTAAAGACAACATTGTAAAGTAGTGTTGCAACGAACAATATCGAGAGGTTGCAAAGTGGGGGTTGAGTATAAGACAGGATGGGGGGAGCCATTACGCAAATGAGAGGCAAAAAGCTCGGGGTGGCAGCCACTAGGCCGCTCGAAAAGCCGTTGGAGTAGCACGAATCCCACGCTTTCTTGACATGGAAATGCGTGATAAGAGTGTGCCCGTGTTGTGTTGTGGGATGAGAAAAAAGGCTGGACAGGGGTTGGCATTAAGGCAGAGACTTTGCCGAAAGGGATTGAAATGCCCCGAGCCAACGACAAGCATTGAACGCCGCACGTGTCATGTAAAAAAGGGCAGAGGAATAAAAACGACTGTGATTTTATTGACTCACCGATCGGGGATATAAGTTCGCTCGTAGAGGCGTCTTCAGGGGTCTGCCCACCGTCTAAGTCCATGGCTGGTCTGGCACCTCGAGTTTTCCTGAACAGGCAAGTTGGTGCGTGAGGCGTCAAGATGGAGTGAATGCGAGCGTTTCCATATAGATGGAGATAGATGGCCCAAGGTAAGGTATAGTAAGGCGGACAGGTATAGCGCAGGAAGGAGTTCGAAGCGGCAAAAAGTCCAAGCGGAACAAGCAGAACTTCCGCCCCAGGCACTTCAGCTGGGTGAGAGACGACGGGACGAATTTAACTTGTGGGGTGGCATGTATGTGATCTAGCCGCCGTCATGATGCCGATACAGTAGAAGCAGGCAGGCTGGCTTATGGCGGAGCTGGGCGTGGTGCTGGCCACGGGCGAGGATGCAGTTGCTTGGTTGGACGAGGGCAGGGCAAGGGCCGCTATCTCTGCTGCCGACGGCAGGAATTCATGTTAACGGAGATGGAGAGAAAGAAAGATGATTCAAGCATCGCAAGCGCGCCTCGGCGGAGTAAGAAAAGAGGTTCTCATGGGTTGATGAGGTCAAGCTCGAATCGCCATGGCGGGGCAAAGGGGGGAGCAAGTGAGGGGTTGAGTTGATTGTGTTAGTGGCTGCCAGGGTGACGGGATGCGTTGACAGCGCCAGATTCAGCGGTCCGTCCAGTCGCTAAACTCACTAAGCACGAGGGCCACAGGTGCGTACCTAAGGTACATACATGCATCTGTATCCATGGGTTGACCTCAATGCTGCTTCAACTGTGCGGCTTGGGTGCTCAAAGCGGTCACAGGCATCCGGGCTTGATGCTACCAAGTCCCCAAAAGGACCTCCAGAGCTCCTTATCGGCGTACTGTAATGGGTTCAACCGCCTGTACTAACGTGCGGAGCATATTACAAGGTATGTACGTTGTAGGCATGATTTCTCAAGGCGGTACTAGCTGGCAGCTTGGACCCTGGAAGATACAGGTAACATGTGGATGGATGGAGACAATGACAGCTCATCGGCTTGGTCTAGCAACGCACCAGAGGATCAAACCGTCCCTTGAGGTCTTTAACTGTACCGTCACGATTCCGAAATGTTCCAGTTGCCGGATTACCCATAGGCATTGCATCCAGGGTTCGGGTCCTGCGGCCGATGCTAGGCGGTAAATCTCGCGTACGTCTACATGATGTCGTCCGGATGCTAAAATGTCCATGCCTGTATAGTACGTCGTTGAGTCACCACTGTTTCTCAATGGGATCATTCTGTACTACTAAGCACTCTAATCGACTCTTCCGATATGACGTTCTAGTAGAAAGGATACGCCCGCATTGATTACCTTGTGATACTACTCGTACTATATCAACTTCTAAGGTAATACGTATATCCCAGTAGTAGCCGTGTGTGCCAGGTTGAAGCCAGGAACTCTACATGCACGCAAACTTCCCGAAACCCTCCCTTGCCCGAGAGACCAGGGAGCGTGGCGACACTCTAGCATCTCGTTGGACCTGGCGAGGCCGTTGGGATGCATCTTCTGGCTGCAAGGGGGAGCGAGCGAGGCAACGGCTTTTGCTCACCGTATTTCCCACCTGTACTTCGTACATATGCTGTTTGGACATGCCGAATATGCACACAGCTTTGCCGGGTAATATCAGCCAGCAGAAGCCTCATGCGACCATTTCTCGATGCGGGCTAATGAGGCGAGGGCTATCTATATTTAATGATTGGACAGACGGGCGCCCTGACTAAACGATATATGCTGCAAGTAGCTAACGTAAATGCTACTGCTAACCACGATGGCGCCTCGTCCATGCATATGCTACATAGTATGTAGGTCGGTGCTCATACAGATAGATAGATGGTGTACGGAGGGCCCAGGACATTGATCAGTCCATCTCAGCTCTCAGTTAGTGAAAGCTTATCCGGCAGCAAATCGAGCATCACCTGAGCACACAAACTCGCCAATCTCACCTCTGCTCCGTCTGTCTCGGCGCTCATGTGTCTTGACTCAACTGCTATACTTCCAAAGGCTCAATATGCATTACACGGGCCTATGTGTCACCCTGGCAGCTGAGTGGTGCCTCTCTGCCTCCTCGCTGGCAGGGCTACCGTATATAGCTCTCCGTACTACTGCCAGTAGTCTTCCGGCCATTGCTCGTCTGCCCATGCGCTTCGTACATTGTTGTTATATGGAGCATTTGGCCCGCCGCCCATTGGACGAAGCATCGGGTGCACGTCGCCTGCATGGAGGGACAGGGGTGCTTGGCGGTGCTATTTTATTTTATTTTGGGGATTTTCCAGGCTTTGCTAACCTTTTTTCCTCGTTCCTCTCCAGGGCGAACTGCGGCTTCATGGGATTTGATGAAACCCCCAAACTCTCCCACTGGACCTGGTCCCTATTCCGGCCTCGGGCCCGTGCCATGTCTCTTCCATCAAATCTCATCCCGCGTGTCCTGTTACTGTAGGCGTACGAGGTACCTGCTACTCGTACATACACTGGACCACTGATGAACGCACGCGTACACGTACCTCTCATACCTGCACATACGGACCGGATGACACACGAAGGGCTGTCTCTGTCTGTCCGTCTGTCTGTCCGTTTCTCGTTGGTGGTTGCCATGTTGTATAGCAGAGCACAGCTGAGCAGAGCAAAGCACATCAATATCCCACAATCTGCCTTGCTGCCTCCTCATCCTCCTCCTCCCTGCCGCACCACATCACATCACATCACGGTGCATGGCATCGCCTCGCCTCGCCTTCGCCTCCATTATGACAGCTTCGTTCCTCGTCGTTAAAAAGTCCTTTCTTTACCTGCCCTTGCTCACGTCGTCCCGGCGCCACCGGCCCTGACGCACGACATGACTGGGCAGGCAGGCCTTGTCGAGCTCCATCCCGCTCATGACACTAACATAGATGGCACCTTAGTTTGACTATAAAGCTAACGCGGATCCTCCTCGGCCGGGACCCTCCCATCTATTGTCATGGCACGAGACACGCAACAGACAGCCTAGAAGCCGTGGTTTCTGGCTGGGCGAGTTACTCGTACTGTTACCCCCATCGTTACTGTGTTGCTGGGACTCCCTCCTTGTCCTTGTCCTTGTTCGTTGTTGTCATATAACAAGTACGAGTACAAGCTCCCGGCGAGTTTCCTAACTCCTTTTTCCCGCTCGCCAACCTCTACTCACTCATTGACTCACTCCCTTTATTGCCCTGCTCCGGCGCCACTCTATCAAACACATCCCCCAGACCGCAATCCCCGTGCCGTCTCGCCGTACCGCGCACGCAGACGCACGTGTGTCTCCCCGTCGCCTGAGCCTAGTTCATGCGGCCGTGGCCGGCTTTGCTGCCCCTGATATCGCCGCAGATTGCGCTGACGGAGTTTACACCCGGCCAGCACGGCTGAAGCTTGCGCGCGTGCGTCGCCAAACCAAGCACTTGGTACATACGATATTGGCATCCAGCTGCTGGAGCTTCGTGTGGCCCCCAACTTACAAGTAACCTCAGCCGCCACCACCACCTTGATGCTTTGTGCAGTACAGTAGCAGCAGTACTATATCCAGGCCACCAAGTACATACTCGTACAGTACCACTACCAGGACCAAGGCCAGAACCAGAATCTTGTCCGTCTGGGGCAATTAATAAAACGGCACGGGCTACAGTACTCACTCGTACCAGAACAGGCAGCGTGCGCGACAAACTTTGGCCCCATCTCCGCGTTTGAGCCAACCCAACCTTGCAAGCCCTTGGTTCCACTACCAGCGCCAGGTACCAGCTCAGGCTTGCACAGTCCAAATCAAATCACACCGCACCAAGCCCGCGCTTACAGTACTCCGTACCAGTACCGGTACCAGTACCAGTAGTTCCGCCTTGGGACGAATAAACCAGTCCAGTCCAGTGCTAAATCCATAAAGTCAGGTCAGGTATTCCAATATTGGCCACTTTGCTGTACCAACTGAAAGTCCCTCCCCCAAAGTCCAAGGCACCATCCAGCTGGCGGTTCCCCGAGTCGGCGCCGAGTTACTTATACATCGCTTTCGGACCCCGTCTAGAACGCCATCTTGCCGCAGAAAAAAATACACCTAGACCTGCATTCGTTCCCTCCCCCGGCCTCCGTCATTATCTCAACGGGGACGACACAACAAAGACCCTTTTCACCTTTTTACCTTTTACATTTTTTTTTTTACCTTTATCTCATTTTTCTGCCCTCTTAAATCGACGATGATGCAGCACATGTCACTGTGACTTTTCGCCCTGCCTCTCCGCCTTACGACGCTCTCGACCGCCGGCGAAGCCCCCGTTTCCGGCACCTCTTTTTTTTCTTCCTTCCTCGGCCAATTCTATTCCGTACCTAGAATCCAGTGGCCAATCATCACCAGATCCTGCTTAACCTCAACACGCGCACACAAAATTCACAGAGCACGTTGACAACGGCAGCTTCCAAAATGTCGGGTTCGGCTTCCAGCGCCGAGGGATCCAACAATCGGTCAATGCAGTCGCGGACCGGGCGGAGCAAACAACGTAAGTCCTCTCTCGAGTCAAGATTGATTGCACCTTGTTTCACACAACCACCTTGACTACCTTTCCCTCCTCAAGACCCCAATCTCGCACCCTCTGCCCCCGTTTCGTTTCTCTCTAAAATCATCGCATTCCCCCTCTGTTTCCCCCCCGTTGTCCTGTGCGCATCTCTGCCGTCCTTGCATTGTCAGCCGCCTCCTTTGTCTGCTTTTGCTTCGCTCCGCCGACGCCAAAGCCCGGGATCCCACTGACCCATCTCCCTCCTGCAGGGTACAACTCACAAGGAGAACGACTTGTCGCCGGCATCGTGCCGCTCAGCGCAGACCGCAACCACGTCATCCTGATCCAGTCTACCCGGCGGAAGGGCTGGGTCCTGCCCAAAGGAGGATGGGAGTCGGATGAATCATGTCAGGAGTCTGCGGTGCGGGAGGCATGGGAGGAAGCTGGCATTACGGTCAACATTGACTATGACTTGGGCAACTTTGAGGAGAAGCGGCCGCCCAAGACGTCCAAAGACCGCTCTCGCTATTACTTTTACCAGGGCACCGTCCTGGACCAGCTGGACGAGTGGCCGGAAAAGGACAAGCGAGAGCGCGAGTGGTTCACCTACACCAAGGCAATTGAGGTTCTCGTCAACAGACCTGAGCTCCAAGAAGCCTTGAATCGCTCTTCGATGAACAGGACATGATCAAGCTGCCCTTGGGGCTTGTGCCTTCGGCTGTCCTCGTTCTCTACAAAACCATCCCCACCCTTTTCCCTTCTCCTTGTATACTTTATTAATTATCCCCTCACAATCTCCGGGGAGTGCCATAGAATGGCAAGTGCTTTGAGGTCGTGGAAGCAACTTGCACACAGCGGACAGCTCGGACGCAACCGTGAACAGCGGCGGAGCAGCCAGAGAGCAAGAACAAGAGTCTCAGAGAGAGAGGAAGATAGAAGATGCTTGCTTTCTGGTTGACGGATCATGGCAGTCCATTTGGTCACCGCGGCTACTATACAACACTTCCTTAACACACAAACACACACACAATCACATACACACAAAAGCCGCTAACCATCCAGGGGTGCGATGAGTTTTTGAATTCGGCTCAGGCGTTGTCGGCAGGTCTTTTTTTTTATCATAGAAGCTACCACGCAGAAAGAAAACACTAAGACGGGGCGGGGAATATCCGGTGTATTACAAGGCACAATGCTCTTGAAATAGGATACACAAAATTAATTGTTTACACAACGACGGCGGAGTGGCGGCCTGTCGCGCGTTCCGGATGTCTGGATGATAGAGAGCATAGAAGAAATCGATGCCATAGACATGACGAGGGAGCTGTCGTGTGCGCTGGAGCTAAGTACCTGCCTTAGCTCTGGGCCCCAGACACCCCTCACTTTTTGACAAGTACATGTACAGTTACAGTACCTGACCTGATGACTCAACCGTCATTTGTCGCGCCGAGATGAGCGTAGCTTTGATTGGAGATCGCGTGCTGCCTGCAAAATGAGCTGCCAATCTCGATGCTTGAGCCGGCGACGGGGTTTATGCAAGCGGCTGTGCAGGTATTTAACATTTTACACAGGCTTCAGCGTAAGGCAAACGCCCGCGAAAAGCTTCGTGACATCTACATCCGTACTAATGTTTCAGCCCTGGGATCTACATGAGCTGATATGGGCAGGTAACTCTTAGTAATATCGTTGACGGCTTACAACCTTGAAGTTATTAGCACACTCGAAGGCTCTTGAGGTACAGTACTGTGCCAGTACATCCAGATGAGAGCATCTACTACCTTGCGCATCCAACCTCTGATGAAACCAAATGCCACGTATCAAATTGGATTGTACCTTGCGTCATCTTTAAATCCAATCAACTGATGCTTCAATGCCCGCCTTAGGGTACTGGTGCGGGTGCATATTACATCCAGCTACCTGGTATCTCAAAAAACCTAATTCGTTCCTCTGACGTAGGCAGGCCAGACCTCAAAGAAACGGCGCTGACACGTGATATATGCTTATCGATAAGGCGACAGCGCATCGCTCAACCACAGCGGGTACAGCGATCGCCGGCCAACCTCACTTGGACTGCCAATGTGCTGTTCTCCAGATTACAGCCTCGTCGCTCCCAAGAACCTCCTGCGGCCATGTTGATATAGACAAAAAGGACGCCGAAACACCACAGCTCATGGACCCTTGAGCCGGAACACGAACCAGATTTACACAACACCTTTTTTGTTCTCGTCGCCTCATGCTATCATGATGGAAAATCTAGCCATTTCTGACACCCCTCCTCCTGGGGCTCCGGCCTCTCAACCTTTTGCCCAGCTGCCGCCGCAGATGTTTACGACTGCTGCGCAGCTGTTGGATCTCACCGATAGTATGCCTCCCATGGAACGACGTCAGATCAGAGAATGGGAGACGTGAAGATTGGGGGGTTGCTTCATACTAACAGGCGGATGTAGAAAAACTCATGGTGGTTCTGCGCGATGGGAGAAAGCTGATTGGAGTATTACGAAGCTGGGACCAGTTCGGTGTGTAGTCCCCCCAAAAACCAAGAGCTACGAAAAAAGAGTTGTGCGAAACACAAGAAGAAAAAGACTCGATCATCTAATCCTTTTATAATGCAAAACAGCCAACATTGTTCTCCAATCGACGACAGAGAGGATATTCGCTCCCAGACCCGATAACCCTGGATCAGAGTATCCGTACGGCTACTTTGCCGATATAACGCACGGCATCTTCCTCGTGCGGGGCGAGAACGTCTTGCTCCTGGGGGAGATTGACCTGGACAAGGACGACGATGCACCGCCGGGATATGAGCTTGCGGAGGTGGATGTGGTGAAGAAGCTCGCCGAGGCAAAGAAGGCGGCGGATAAAGCCAAGGAGAAGGCGCGCTTGAAAAAGCTCGTCCGGATTGGATTTGAGGGCGAGAATTTGGGAGACATCTTCTTTTAAAGACGGAGCATGATGTCCGCATTGTTCTAGAGAGAGGAGGAGAGGAACAAGCGAGAAGGGAGGGGTGAGAAGCCGACAGCAGGGAATTCTTTTGTTTTCCAACATTTTCTCTTTTTTTATTTGTTTTTTTATGCGCTGCGGCAGAGGCGGTTCGGCGGCAGAATATTGTGAAATGCCCCCGGACCGGAGAGTTGACTGGTGCAAAAGAGGTAGTTTTATGCTACACGACTTGAATGACTAGAGACGTCTATTCCGCGTAACTGCTGGCTTTCTGATATTGACATGATATGGCTTGATTTGCAGAATGTTGCTTCATTATATGATAAACTTGTATGCTATTGCTGAGTAGGTTATGAGATGCTAATTACTAACGTAGTAGAGAGTCTTGCTAGGATATACAGAGTTATACAAATGCCTTCTAAACGGGCAGCTATCGTTACAACATGCACCTTACCTCGGGATCGACCAGGTAGGTGGAGAGACCAAATCAAGATAATGCCATCAACGCCAACGCACCTCGTCTTTTCCCACTTTCTGATTCTCAAAACATACGCTCTCCCACCAATCATTTCAAAAATCACAACGTTCGTTTTCTCTCAAACATGGGTATCGGGTTGTCGTCCGGACCCTGAAGCCCGCCTAGTAGCCAATCAGTGAGGCCCACGAACTTGGCTCCCATGCCCTTCTCCCAATCGCCACCCCCCTGAGCCTGCTCAATGGTATGCGTAAGGATCCTGCCCTCTGAATCAAAATCGAATATGAAGAGCCCCGTAAAGGCCTCTTTAGGATCAACACCGCGGGCCAGGCGCAACGAAGGCAGCGAAATACCCGTGCTCTTGTGCTTGTCTTCCTTTTCCTTGACCTTGCGCTTCTCGCACCAGCGCACGACGAGCTGCTCCTGGATGGCGCCGGCGCGGCGGGGCAAGAAGGTCAGGGGCTCCGAGGTCATGCGCTCGGCGAGGATCTCGAGCTTGACGTTGCCGATGATGGGGACGCGGTTCCAGGCGATGGGGGAGGTCCAGAGGGCGGCGTTGTAGGCGACTCGGCCGGAGACGACGGGGAGATGGGGGTGCGTTGAGGGGAAGAGCTGGAGCGAGATGTTGGGGGCGAGGATGTCTTGCGGGAGGGGAGATTGGAGGAGCGTCGGGAGGCGTTCTTGGAGGATTCGTAGAGCTGGCGAGGGTTCATGCGTATAAGTAAGCTTTCATTTCCTTCAATATCCCTTTTGTTTAAACGCCTATTGTCTTCTCTTTTTTTCTCTCCTTTTAGATTGGTATATGATTCTTGAAAGCTTCTACTTACTTTTGCCGAGCTTTGCTTTGTTTGGATCCGGCGGCTGGTCTCCCCGGCCTCCCACCCACACAGCTCCGGAGCTCTCAAAGTACGTCTGGGGCAAGCTGTCTCGCGGCGCAGACACTGGTCTCTTCAGCAATAAAGCATCAGGAGGCGGTCGTTCCAAAACACTCTCCGGCGGCGGCCGCGCGGCAATCTGTGCTGGGGCATTGGTCGGGCTGAAGCTGGTGATGCCGCGAACTGAAGAAGAAGCGCCGGGCCAAGATCGGAATGATGAGCGGCCGGCTGGGCTCGTCAGAGTGTTGCGCAGGGGCGCGGCCATTGATTGCGGTTAGCGCTCCTGGGGAGGAGCCGCATGGGATTGGGGGGCGTGTGAGGAGTGTCTGTTTCGTAGGGTTTGCTGTAATTCAAGTTTGTATCAGAGATTTTTTACAAGTTTGATGCGAAAATGTCACACGGCATTGGACGGAGAGTGCCGGGATAACAATCCGTCATTTTTTCTCGCCTTGCTTCCGTAGCGCCTCCTCTTACAAGGCTACAGTGGGCTGCTTTAGGGAGCATCGTTGCGGGGCCGTTCCGCTATTCCGGGTCACGGAGACGAAGAGAGGCTGGGCTGGAATGGAACGCTTCCAAAAAGAACAAAAGGAAACGATCTCTCTCTGATAGATAACGATGCAGCACATGACGCGGGTGGATTCGGGATTGGTCGACTGATTTCAACAGCTGGAATCGGAATCACGACACCTGTGATGGCATTTTTTTTGTACTCGTACTGCTTGTTTTGAGAGGACTGGGCGGCATGGCTGAATCTCAGGTGATCAAAGCCTGGCGAGAAGAAGCTCGAATCACATGCGCGCCTGGCCTAACGTGCATGGACTGTATTTTGTGCCGCAGCACGAGGTAGCCTGGAATTGGCAATGCAGTGCAGAGTCGTACCAGGACTTACACGGCAGCGATGAAGAGGGGGATGCAGTGGAGAGATGTAAAGTAAGAAGAAAAAAGAGAAATTATAAAAGTTGGAGACAAATTTATTGAGGAAAGCCTCTTCGTAAGTAATCAAGTTTTGACGAGTTCAGGAAACGCACCAAGCACACTGGGGAGGCTCAAAGGAACCTGGAATTTATTCTTAGCATTGCGAATGGAGGCTCCTTTGTGTCGTGATCCTTGTATACACTACTGGTGGCAGGCTCCCCAGATAAGATAACATGAAGACAACTACTCCATACAGGCTGACCCAAGGTAGCACCTGTTGCAGACTGCGGAGGACAAGTAACACAGAGAAGCAGGTTTTTGATTTTCTTGTTGAATTCCAAACCGATTGGCGGTAGGGAGTACTCGATCTGTACTGCAGCATCCCAGCAGCGCGGCCGTCCAACTGCGCGCTCCGAGGTACAGCCTCCGTACCAAGGTACCCGTGCTAACGCAGCTCGGCGCCTGCCATCACCAATCCACGGCTAATAATAGGCAAATGAGCCACTCACCACTGTCACAGGTGAGGTCCTTGCACGTGACTGGCGCTCCCACCGCTCATCCCATCCTCCCAGCCCAAAGCCCAGCCAACGAGGTCATCTTTCCCTGACGTACTCGAGACTTGGCCAGCCGACGCTCCTTTGACCTCGAGCCAACCATCCGCTTCGATTGCCACTTTGACCAAACCTGCACCTCTTTCAACTTTCAAGCCTTCCGCTTCTATTCCTCCCGTTCCAACACAAACACCAACAACCGCCATCATGAACCCCGAGTGGTACGCAGCCCCCCTGTCGCTGGATTGCGATAGCATCTCCTGAAACCGTCCGTCTTATCGGGTGCTAACCGACTCCGCAGAGTACAGTCCAGTCCAAAAAACAGTTTCCGTCCGTCGGCTTTGTCGTCTCCATCGATGCTTGGTTCTGCTGAGTTGATGGATGGGCTTTGATTGACGCCCGCGGCGCCTGTTGCAGAGGAGAGGCCATGAGCTGACACGCCGCTTCCCCCCATTCTAGATACGACTACCTCTTCAAGCTCCTCCTCATCGGTGATTCCGGTGTTGGAAAGTCTTGCTTGCTGCTGCGATTTGCCGATGACACCTACACCGAGTCTTACATCTCCACCATCGGTGTCGATTTCGTACGTTGACCTCATCTCCTGTTGGCTCGCCAGTTACTGACCCCCTTCGCAGAAGATCCGAACGATAGAACTCGATGGCAAGACCGTGAAGCTGCAGATCGTAAGTGATGCAAACCTAACCCTCGTATCAAAACGATGCGATGCAGATGGCTGAGACTCTTTTGCTTTTACAGTGGGATACCGCCGGCCAGGAGCGTTTCCGAACCATCACCTCGTCTTACTACCGTGGTGCTCACGGCATCTGCGTCGTCTACGATGTCACTGATATGGACTCCTTCAACAACGTCAAGCAGTGGCTCCAGGAGATTGACCGGTATGCCACCGAGGGCGTCAACAAGTTGCTCGTAGGCAACAAGAGCGATATGTCCGATAAGAAGGTTGTCGAGTACACCGTTGCCAAGGTGAGTTAGCGCCTCAACTGCAGCCTGGTGGCCGCACCGTCATCTGCACCAGAAGGCGGCTGCCATCTCCAGGCTGCCATGTCTTGGACCCCTAGGTCCCCCTGCAAAGCTGAAGCTGACGACCCCTCTCTAGGAATTCGCTGACAGCCTGGGCATCCCATTCCTCGAGACTTCCGCCAAGAACGCCAGCAACGTCGAGCAGGCTTTCCTGACCATGGCTCGCCAGATCAAGGAGCGCATGGGCACCACGACTGCCAACAACACGAAACCCAGCGTGCACGTTGGCCAGGGCCAGGGTGTCGGCAACTCTTCCAACAGCAGCTGCTGTTAAATGTATTCCTCTTTGATGGTTTCGTGTGGTTCGCTTTGTCGTGGCCGAGTCTGGTGACAGGATGATTAGAGCAGTGTGACGTCCCTTGGGAAACGACTGAACAATGTTTGTTATGACCTTTTTCTCCATTATTCTAGGGTTTCAGTTTGCCCCCATTTCTGCGCATAGATTACATCATGTCTTGTTGGATCTCGCCCCTTCAGACACACGCACGCACAACGTGGCAATCTCGCTTGCTTTTTAGGACACATTAGGGTCGGACGGGAAAGGGAGAAGACGGTCATACGGGTGGAAGGACGTGATACACTTTGGGAACAAGGCGCAAAATTCAAGATTCAAGAGAGATGAGGACCTTACGGTTGCGCTAGCTGTACTTTCACGCCTTCCTTTTTTCCCATAATGACTCCCTCCCACAAAGATTTCTATGTGGGAGAATAATGGACGCTTATGGAAACTATGGCCTTTGCAGCAAGCTTTGGTTTTTTTTATTATGTTGGTATTATTTGTTCACTACCTACCTTTGTCGCTTACCAGCTTTTTGTGGTGCTTGATCCCGGAAGGCTTTCCGGTACCTTTATTCGTCTCTTCAACCCTTTTCTTTACGAGAATGGGGAGGTACCATTAATACACAGGGGAATTGCGCATATTGATTGACCATGATGCTGTGTTTCAAGGATGTCTCTTCTTTTCTTTTTTCTCTTTGGCTTTGTTACCCGTAATTACTATCGAACCGTCCCCAATCTCCATTCCCATTTCCATCTCCCGTCCCTGTCTCAGTGGTGAAAGTGAATGCTCTATATAATATCTAGTAATAATAACGGTAAGGATTAAAGCTGAGGCGAGTCATTCATATTTAAAGATGAAGCAGATGTACAAAATGCAAGGACCATATATCCTGCGCATCTCAAGTAGGCACCGGGATTCCCAAGATGACGGTGTACTCGTACAGTCATCACGACAAGGATCCGGGGGCCGAGTTATTAATAGGGGGTTCGTTCCAGAAGAATACTTACCTAGTCAAAATATTACACGTAAAGAATACGGAGGGCATGGGGAGGTTTAGTTTGTTTGTCTTGCAAGGGGTGCTGTCTTTGCTTGGATGTAGATTATGGGCATTGGAAGAGAGTATGTTCGTGATTTTTACTACTGAGTGTCATGCACAAGAACAACGGACTGCAGGTACCAAACTTGATCAATAACATGAAATCGTCTTGTATTATCTGACAGGCCCAGCAACATTTCAATAAATGAAAAAAAGCTAGAAACAAAAAACTAGAATCGCGTCCTGAACCGCCCCCGTTTTCCACCACTCACTACCTTGCAGTACACTTGTCTATCTCCGTATTTTGTATGTTGCACCCTGGTGCAGCCCCAAACAACTCCAGCTTTCCGTTTAAAACACTAAGACATCAAATAAAGAAATAACCGAAAGAAGGCTTCAAATTGAAATGAGAAGAGGACGAAAAGGTTTAAAAAATTTGATAAAATGGGATACGTGAGAAGAGAGCAATGGCATGTAGATGTCATAAGTCGTCGGAACAAGATAAGTGCCTGGCAACCAGCCTGGCACTTCTCATGGCAAAGCAGAAAAGCTTCGCGGCGTAATGAAACAAAGAGAAAGAAAAAAAAGAGACAAAGAGAAGCTTAGGATCCAGATTGCGAAAGATTATGCCAAGCCCAAGAATTTGAGAGCTTTGCGGGTATTACCCTTAGGCTCAATGGTTTTCATGAACATGGGCATGAGCCTTCGCTCTTCTAGATCCAATTCACTGTCGTCACTACCGTGGTCAAAGGTAGTCATCGATGCCGAGTCGCTACGGAAGAGTCGTCGCCGGGAGAACGCTCGGCTGTAGATGGTCTCTGACTTGGGTGTCTTGATATTATCCGTAAACGACTGGCGTCGAGAGGACAATGTCAGCGACTCAGGACTAGAAGAGGCGTCAGCCGAAGTAGGCGACGGCCCACTACGAGTCGACAATGACGATCGAGGAAACTTGGTGAGTAGGACATCAAGCGGTGCTGGCCGCTTTTTGCCAGGTAGACTCTTCCGTTTGGGTGAAGGCTCAGGGTCACAGATTTCGATCTGAATATTCCATACAGCAGAAACAAACTTCGCTATATCTTTGGAGGTGGCCGTGCATGTAAGCAGGAAGTTTGCGTTGGAGACTGTGATATCTGAGCTTGACGACTGTGGTGATAAATTGGGTGTTTTGGTATTGATCTTGGTCCCGACGGTAGGACCCCCAATCTGGGTAAAAGGCAAACAGTCTTTGTTGTTAGGGTCAACAATTTGGGCCACCTTGATAAGGTCCACGCCTATTAACTTTTGCAATGCCAGTACGGTGGCCAGGTGCTCAGGGGGATACTCTAGCAGAAGATAGCGAATTTCTGAGTGGAGTGCCAAGTAGGTTTCGAGATGGGGAATAAGCAGCGTCGCTAGAAGGTAAGAATTGGCGAAAGGGTTATCGGATGTTTGGTTCGTCAGGGGAAGGGCAGTAAACGCTTGCATGGCATTGGCGAGTAAGTATCTACAGATCAGTTAGCCTCTTCTGTCGCCAATTACACCAGGCGTATATCGTGCATGAGCAACCTACCGGAAATCTACCCGCCCGCTGCGACCCTGGCGATCGCTTGATTTCGTTCCAATCGTCTCTAGTTGCTTAATGATTCCTGACGAGTACACTTTGTCCACACCTTGCTGGGAGCCTATCGCCAGAATGTGATCGACTCTTCGGTTAGTTCCTCTCGGAGAGCCCTTGGGCTCGGTTTCTCGGAATACAGGCTTCCATAAACCATCGAATTCGGGAAGGAGAGAGAATTGGAATTGTCGGTAGCCCTCAGCTTCTGGAGGAAAGTATAAGCTTAGGACTGACCTAAGCGAGTTCTGTATAGCGACGGCAGTCTGTCCTGAAACAATATCGAATTCGTGAAACTTGGCCTCCATTCCTGTGCTAGGAGGTGGCGTCTGTGCTGGTGTTGGGGGCCGAATGACATTCACGGATGGGACGGTTCGTTCTCTCGCAGGCGGCGGTTGAAGCCGAGTGTTGTAGATGAAATCATCATTTACTATACCCAATCCAAAAATGTCGTGAGATCTTTCATAAGACCTTTGATCAAATGTAGTCGACTGATCGAGAAGAGTCGTTGGGGTGGACACATTTCCAGAGTACACAGACATCGAAGCGGGAGACGACAGTATAGGATAGTTGCCGGCTTTGAACGATTTGATTACCGAAGAAAGGAGCAAATTCGGTGTCTCATCTCTGAAATGAACCACTAGGTTTTCTACCCGAGGTAGTATTGGCTGAAACGGAACATCTGGAGTGGTAGCAACGTCTGCTCCTAAGTGATGCTGGAACGCTCCGCCAGAATTTGGACCTTGTGTCGTCTTTTTATCGAAAGAAGTTTGTTCGACCTTGACTGTTGGGCGACGACCTTTGGATAAGGCCGTTCGCCGGTCAATGTAACTCAACCTTCGGATAGCTGGAGGTCTCTCTTCGCCAACCACCATGAAAGAGCGTGAACGCGGGAAAACGCTAGAACCTTCTCCCATCTCTTGCGAAGCTCCTGTGATGCAGAGATCTCTCAACTTGGCACTGATCGGATAGATTCTATCCAACGATCTGACTCTTTGTAGTGTTCCCTTGGAGCTCGAAACTGATGTGCGTACGTCGGGCGTGGTAGATTCTCCGCTAGTGACGGTATCGCGTGTGCGGGCATTGAAAGTCGGGGCTATCGGGGAGAGCATTTCCATTTCACGGTGTACTCCAAGGTTCGACTGCGCTTTGGATTTCGCAGCGCCACTCGGTGATGCAGGTGCGAGTTCTACCGAGATTGGCCGTTTCGCCGGCTGGTTGTAGTCCACGACAGCAAACGTCGGCGCCCCTGGGGCTAAATGGGAGTTATCCTCCACATCAACCTCATCTTCAACGTGCGCGCCAAAGAGGAAAAAAGGAGCTGCGTCACCAAAGCCATCCGAGTAGCCATACAGGGGCAAGCTTAGGCTGCGTGGTCGAGTTGTCATGGTAAGCTCGAGCATGTCAGATGGTTGAAGATTAGCTGTGTCGCGGTCCAAAGCATCAGCAGCTCTCATGGCCCGTGTTATGGGATCATGGAGCTCTTCGTTGAACATTGACTCGCCGCCAACAGAACCTGCCCGACTGTGTATTCGGCTCTTAGCCTCGAGACCAGCCAGGCCGTCTTTCGCTAGCTGGGCGTAAACAGCTTCTGCTTCAACCCTGTCTCCGCCTGTCTCGTGCTTCATGATGGCCTTGATACAGAGCGCATGGGCGCTCGGTGAACCACCATTGAGAAACGCCAATCGCTTGTTGGATGTTGTCGCGCCATGCAGGAAGCTACGCGCAGCTTCTTGGCGAGTGATGAGAGCGTCATGGACCTTTCGGATATAAGCCCGTACCTCGAAGGCCTTGTCTGAATCGTCACTGGTAATGTAGCACTGAACCGCAGGAAGGATGAGAATTTGAGGCGAGGTTGGCAACAACCGGAGTTGAGTTGACACAACGTCAGGATGGCCTTCGAAGGCGACAATGTTTCCGTAAGCCTCCAGCTTGGTGTCCGCCATGGTAAAGATTGGACGTCAACAGGCGTCTGGATGAAGGTGTAGACGGATTGAATCAAGAAGAGAAATGGCCCAGAAATGTAAGCGGAGCCGAAGACTGTTGGGATGAATTTCTCAGCTGATTGACTGCGCGCAGGGCCCCAGGGCCACGGCGGAGGCAGTGATGGAGAACAGGGACGAGGTAGGTAGAATGGCGGTGGGTGGGTGATCTGCTTCCGCCCGTCTCTCTTGTCGTCTATTCTGGCGTTTGTTTCTACTCGCAGGTATTCGAAGAGACCATGACCGCAATGACGCAGCCGAGATTTCTGATTCGCCGGGACTGTTGAAGCTGCGAGGAGCCGACAGGTTTCCTGGAGCTATAGCTGCGTTTTTCTATCGACAGCGCAAGCTCTGGAATATGACAAGTGACAGTTGGGGACGTCAGCAGGGGTGAGGAAAGAAAGGGTTGACTTGCAGGGCCTGGATGACCAGCAGCAAGGAAGTGGGCAAAAACTACCGAGTACGATGAGAGAAGCCTCGCGGAAGAGAAGGAAGGGTGAGGATGACGAGACGAGAATAGAAACAGAGTAGAAGAGAGGAGAGGAGACAAGAGAGGATGAAGGGAGAAGATGAGCAGGAAAGGAAAAGAGGGTGTAAGGAGAAGCAGAGTAAAAGTACTCGCAGGTGGTGTACAGTAGATGGTTAAGGTAGATGGTTTGAAGCTGGCACACAACAAAATCGTCGAGCTTCATCCAGAGCTCTGGGCGGCTGCCAGCAGATGCAAGTACCTAGACTCGTACCTGTGCCCGTACCTGAGCCTGTACCTGTACTCGTCCTACCAGGTACAAGTACGGGAGTACGGGAGTACGGAGCTCTTGCTTCCTGTGCACTTGCCTGATGCCGTGCACCTGCCTCACGTTAGTGCTCTGTAACACGTCGTACCTGCATCAGTACCGAGTACCTGCTCGTTCGCAGATGCAAGTAGACGCCGGTAATTCCCAGCTACCAGCATCTCTACTGCGCAGAACTTGTGCGAGTGCACTAATAAAAAAGCACCAGCCGGGAGTTGATCACCGACTCGGCTTTGAGCCCCACCGGGAAACAGGGAAGAGCTGGTTATAGCTTCATTTTGTAATGGTTGGTAGCACTGCTAATCCTGTTAGTCCTTGTGCTCACATGTCACTTGCTGAACGAGTACGGACATGCCAATGGGCGAAGTCGGCCGTCACCGTCAATCACAACAGCCGCGTCAGATGCGCCAGAAAGTTATGTACCAAAATGGCCGAACCCTGGAGTTCGTCGGGAGCAGCTCTCACGGGGCGGCGGGTGCGCGAGTGCACGATTTGCCGGGAGAGCAAGGGTTGGGCTCATCGCCTCTTCGTCTGTGTGTTCTTTTTTCCTTTTCTCTTCCTTTGTTCTCTTTGCTTTTTCTCCGTTCCTATTATGGAGTCGTTGATGAGAACAGTGGTGCTCTGTACAGGTCCAATTTACCGAACCCATGGGCAAGAATTGGTCCTCCACGTCTTCTCGATGCCGTCTGTGTTAGAACAACAACGGACACAGACGACCAACTACGCGGACAACTCCCTGGAGGGAAAAGGATGCGTGTGTCTGATGCCGCCGGGCTTCCTACAGATGTCACACTCCTCGGTCCTACTACTCTAAGCTAAGCTCCTCAACCTACCAGCTTCATCCTACCTGTTCCTTCGCGAAGAAAAGGAGGCTTCAACATCGCCATTTTGAGAATCTGACTACACTTCGCTTGATCTCGGTGGCAGAAACAAGGGGCTTGGAGTGGGAAGACGCCAAAAGTGGCTGACAGGGGCACACGACATGGGGGGACGGCAATGCGAGATGGGAATTGGACAATTGGACAGCGCCCCTGTGGCCAACCGGTCAGGTTTCTGGGCGCCAACAACTGACAAAAAGTCCACACACAGTCAAACAGTCTGTCACAGCCGCAGCACAAGCCCGGCTGATCTGTCCATCCATACCTTCGGTTTGCAAAGCGTTCTCGACCGTCGCATGTTGGTCTTGACACTACTGCCAGTTTACCTCATCTCCGGGCCTCACAATGCGCCCATGCCTCCATCGGAGCCTATCCCGTTGAGGCACAGAGCTTTCAGCCCACTCGCCCACGTTCAGGCGAACCTGATGCCGGGGACCCCACACAACCAAGCGGCACTCAAAGACATTCTCGCTGGCGGCCATTGGAGAGAGTCTTAGTACCGGTACTCCATATCTACAGAAGATTCAGTGGAGAAGCTAGCGTCTTCTGAAGCAGCGACACAGGCACGAACGATGTCTTAGACATGATCGCCAGAAGAAAGACGACTTGCTACGACGCCGCGGACCTGTGTCGCAGTGAGGCAGCATCTAGGCCTAGACTACTCCCTACATGTGGCATGCATGTGCGAGTGTGTGCAAACCGTAGGGGCTTTCCCTCTTTCATATTCGGCATAAACAAAGAAAACGCCGTGATACACGCTTGATAGCTTGTCGCGCACAGCTACCACTAAGAAGCTGCCATTGGAAGCCGGGGAGCACAGCTGACCTCAGCCTGACAATCATGACGCACCACCACATCGCCCGTCACACAACTCCACCTACTTCCATTGGCTACGCTTCCAAGATGCAGCCGCCAGCATCGGTACTCGTATTACCAGCGCTTCGGACGTGTGTCCTCAAAGCAACAAGTTATTCCCAAACAACCAGCCGGAGCCAAAGACTATGGCACCAATCATGAACTCGATATTTGGCCGCTAAATTTCCGGTGGTATTGGCCTGTGTGGTGGTGGTATCTATCTCATCCTCTGCGAATCAGCTCAGTGTATCCAAACACACATGTTGCCATCCATGTATATGTAAAGCAGTCGGGTTGTGCCCCGATCGAGTAGTGCGGCCGTTTGCACCGTACGTCCGATCCAACAATCAGAGTGTCAACACCGACCAAACAATGATCAATGCAACGAGTACGAATTATCGGAATTCCACCGAATGCTCAGGGGACTTGAATCTTGTTCTCGCAACCGGGTGTGCACTCTTCGCAGCATGCTTATGCTACATTCAAGTCTACCGCCACCTTAACGTCAGATAGCAGTCCGTCTTCCTCCGCAGCAATGCTTATTCTCCTATCTCAGAGCGCATTGAATATCACCCTTGTCCATCGCCAACATCTTGACGTTGATGCCCTGGGAAGGGCCGGAACATATCCGTAGGAGTATGAAGTGGACAAAAGTATGTTTGCGTCCCTATCATGCACTTGCACGCCTTATGTTTGAACACGAGGGTAATACGCCTTGAAACGAATCTTATACTTGGGGTCACCAACAGATGGGGGTGTAACTCTTCGAATCAGTCTACTTAACCTTTGCTCATAAGTCCATGCCAAACTTGAGCAATGTGAGTACGCCTTTGAGTATCACAGGGCGGTCATACCTGCAGGCTTATGCCAACTCTCATTCTCATATATGCTCTACCCCATTCCATCTGGAGGAGGCTACTGTATATCTCCAAGCATGCCCCCTGATCAGGTGTGTTGAAATCACATTGCACTACAGAAAGGTCCAACAGTACCACGAAACTACAAAACGTGGCTTGTTTCGACTTGCGAGCACCTCGTAAACGTTGAACGACGTGACTCAACGTGTCGATGAAACATATTTTCGACAGAATACTTGGTTAAACATCAGCCACCTGAAACTCACATACCTGAACTTAGTGGTCCAACATCTACCACACCTGTACACTACTGATGTTGGCCAAAGACATCCAGCCAACCAAATCCACGGTGGGAGGCATTTGAATCACATCCCCATACTCTGTCTGTTGGGTACTGAACGGCATTCAGTTCTATCAAGTTGCTCAGGGCAGCTTACGGCTCCTGTCCATGTAATTGGGGCCTGCCATCACCAAGTTTTGGAGATTTGTCCATGATATACACGGCCACCGGCAGCCGTGAAACGTTCTCTCAGACTGGTTCCTGGTATCCGTACTTCGCCTGCACAGACATGCTCCTCCCGTCGCAATATTGCCACAACAACCAACTCCGCAGTCCCAAGAGGCTGGAGGGTTTGAAATGAGAAACCTTCTCTGTGTGAAAAGTAATCACCGCATGCAGGTTTCAGGAGAAGGGATTTTGGCAACTTGCAGTGGACCTTGACCAGCATGACATTCCCCTCACGGCAACTTCCCCAGACTGGAGCCACGACGTGTTTGAGTGTGGCTGCACCATGTCAGTCATAAGCTTCTCTGTGTTTTCCAGCAGCAGAAAGAGCTTTGTGTTGATCCCCTGACGCTCAAATTACTAATATTAAAGCCCAGCCGGGAGTTTTATGTTCAGGTAAACGAGCTATACGCCGAACTTCATCTTTTACCTCATATCACCAAGCCAAAAGAGTTCAGACGGCTATTCTATCCATCGGTTTACTCGTTATTTCACAGTTGAGATGTATCAGCTATCTACAATAGCAGTAGCTCCTACGACTAGACTCGCTCATGAGGCATCCGGCACCTCGAGTACATCCTTGTACTCATAAACAATATGTCAGAATTATCTCATCAGAGAATCCATGTCGCCACCAATGAGTCTATGCGTCTAGGTACAACCCAACATAAATTAGAAACCTTGGTTTCTGATGAAAGTTTACGAACGCAAGGGGGTCCGTGCTTTATACATCTCTTCCGGGAAATTTGCCTTTTCAAAACCTGGTCGACTCTCTTCACAACAAAATTCGCCTGGAGTTTTAATTGTCATTCTCGCTTGAACAATCTCTGTCGACATTAATATCCTCTGGATAATGGACCAAGAACGATTATGCGAGCTCTCTAGTTGTTTCAGAATGAACCGAGAAAATACTACATTCTCAGTCGAGTCCAGGTCGCGGGCATGATCACAGGGATTCCCCACTTCCCCGAGAGCCCTGGGCATGATTCTAGTGGTAGACCGCGGCTGATAAGCAATTGTCTCTATTTACAATTATTCCAACTCTAATCCAGCATTCCGCGGCCGCAGGTGAAGCTTGTTGCTCAGTTTGATCTGCAGCTAATCGTCCAACGGGAGATGATCCGGCCAGCTTGGAGATGCCCAGGACCCCGGAGCTCCACAATGCAGGGATCTCAAGGCCGCCGGACCGACGGCTAACAAGATTATCTATTCTGGTAAAATTGGAAGCCAGAATAATGCTATGCGCCGGGACCCGAAGGCACCAACCCAAACGAGTAAACAGCTCCCACAGCTGCCGGGAGCTGCGTACCAACATGCCGCAACAACCTGTGCTTCCATGCGCTACAACAAAGCGGCATGCGTGATATTGTGACCCTTTGGTGCTCTGTGCGGCGGATGAGCCACTTGTAGAGCCGTGTATAGCAAACGCAGCGTGCGGATGAGACTAGTGCAGCATCTTGCAGTATCTGCATACATCCCGGCCTGAACTACACCTCGCAGCTGGCCTGGAGATTGCTAGCTCTAATCATAGAAGCACAGCGTCGTATACGAAATAGCGGCGGAGTGCTACCGGAGATTCGGGGCCAACTTCAGCTAGCCCAGTCTTGGACCATGGAACTGGCTCATTGATCACGCCTCGTCAATGTTGGGCTGCTTACAGGTAACTTGAAGGAGTAGGTAGTAGTATTCGGTTCACTACCTATGCTAGCTACACTCCTCCTCAGCCTCGATGCCCATCATGATACTGTTTCCTTCTTCGTTGTGGCTTCGCCAACTCTTTCCACCTGAGCTACCTATCCGCTTTGAAGGACTCTAGTCGAACGTGCTGCATAGCTCCTTTCCCTGATGCTACGTATGACCCCAAGAGAAACTGTGAGCCGAATCGAGTGACAAGCTTTACAGCAAACGGGGTCCTCTTCGTATGCCAGTTCGTTACGAGAACAACGTGTTGTGCACCTCCCCTGCTAGCTTCGTAATAGTTGACAAACAAAAAAACACCTAACTGGATTTGAAGCCAAATTTGGCACATACAACTAACATGATTTTGTAAAATAGGGGGAGAATCCGGCAAGATGGTAAAGTTGATATGCAGGTACGCAAATCAGCGTTTGCTTTTCAGCATGCTACACGTAGAAGCGGAAGAGTCGGTGAAGATGACATACCGTCAACAGTTTCATATTAAATGTAGTGTCAGGTATTTCGGGAACCACGTGGTTCCGTTTGCAACTAGGTTATCGAAGTTTGAGAAGCAGGTAGCCGTCACGAGGGATCTCTGCGCCAACACCCTTGGACCAACTGCGCCCGCCCATCAGCAACCCCCTGAACAAGAGCATTCAACAAATGAGATGTAGAGAATAGACTCTTCCAACTGCTTATTCTGTTGGCTGTCTAAAAGTACCCAATTAATCAATCATCCATCAGCTCAGCTAACTCTGCCTCCTCCTCTGCGGTCAACATGTTATCCGACTCCGGCTCAGCCTCTTGTTCTACCGGCTTCTTGGACTCTTCAATCTTCTTGACCACCTCGTCCAACTCGCCCTTGCTCAGAGGCCATGTACGAATGGTGCCGTCGATGCTGACACTGCACACCTTTTCAGGTAATCCTCGCGAGTTACGCAGCAGGATCAGATCCGTCACTTCCTCGTAGTGTCCCTCCAGCGTGCAGTACAGCTTGCCTGAAGACCTGTCCCAGACCTTGACATTCTCATCTCGTCCCGCAGTGACGACCCAGCTTTCCGTAGGAATCACGGCGCGGACGTAGTCTCCGTGCGTAAAGACATCGTCGGCCTCAAAGTTGCGAGCCCGAGCGAGACATTTGGCGGTGCCGTCCGCACTAGCCGTCCAGAGATCGCCTTCCTCGCTATCGAGATCGTATACCAGCTTGTAGACGCTCGTCTCATGTTCCGCAATGGTGAGCTTCTCAGCGTCGGGGCGGTCATGGAATGCCTCGGTCAACTGCTCGAAGCCAGTGGCCGTGATTTTCCATCGGCGGATGTGAGGGTCACTGCTCGCACTCGCGATGACGACGGCATCAGGCGTGCTCAGGACAGGGTCAATGGCAAGGTGCTGCACGGCCATCATTGTCGTGGTTGGATCTTGGAGCGTGTGAAGGCGCTTGCCGGACTCAATGTCCCAGACCAAGATCTTCTTGTCTGCGCCGCCGCTGATGAGGATCTCCTTGCCGGATACCTTGGTGCAGATGACGACCTTGATGAAGTCCGAGTGGCCGCTGAACTTGCGTCCGAGCTGGGCTGTCTCGACATCCCAAGACCAGATGTCCTTGTCCCATGAGCCGGCAAAGACGGTCTTGTTGCCACTGCCTCCAATGGCGACGCATGTCACGGGGGCCTTGGGTCCCCGATAGGTTGATTTTGTTGCAGCAGACTAAAAGTAGTGGATGAGTGATGAGCTTTCGTGCCATATATGATATTGGCCACGGCTTATACTCACCGTAAGATCTATGCGGCGGACAAAGCCTGCCGATTCTGCGATGAAAATGGCGGTTGAAGGAGAAAAGGGGTCAGGGACCGCAGCCAGAATCTTGGACTTCATGACAATTGGGTCTCCATTTTTGTTGCCAGCTTTGAGAGCCTTGCGCTCTCTCTCAGCATTGGAGGCACTGTGACAATGATTAGAATGAGAAAATAAAAGAATTTCTAAGGGGTTTTCTCTCCAACTCACTCGGTCTGGAAGAAGGCGTCTCGATCTGAGGTTTCCATGGCGGTGGGGTGTGTGATTTGTAAAGGGGATGGCGATGGATATCTTGACTGGTGATGGAATGAAGAGGAAGAGAAAGAGATGGCAACAACGCCGGTTTATATGCTATAAAGACGTCCAGGGATTAATTAGGCTGCCGAATAAATTAAACAAGAGAATAAATATATCGTGATGATCAAGCTACACGAGTATCGGATCAATAGTAAACATGTAAGCATAGCCAGCTAGGCTCCCGAATTTTGAATCCAATGGTCCAAAATGACAGCAAATGGCGGGGCTCAACTGGCAAGACCAGCTGCTGCTAAAATTCAACCGCGGGGCCGCGACACCGCCCAGACTTTAATTGATACGCGCTTAGACGCGTCTCCCTGCACTGAAGCTAGAACTCAACTTTGAAGAGCTTCTCACATGCACCGAATCTAACGAGCACCGGCTGCAATCATGGACTCGACAGCTGCTCCTCGTCCGAGGCCGAGGCCTGCGCACACTCAAGGCACGACTCGATGCGCCTACACCAAGGATGGAAGCCGGCTGGTCACCGTCGGCTCCAACAACACCATCCGGCTCTACAAGACAGGCTCGGACGGCGAACCGACAAACATTGACGATTGCCAGGAGCAGAACGTGGCTGTGGCTGCGGCCCAGGACTTTTTCGTTGTCGGCTCCGAGGACGGCACCGTCAGCCTATACTCGCTCGCCACGTCCAACTTTGAGCGCTTCCTCGTGCGAACATCGCTGCCGGTGCGAGATGTGGCGCTTTCCGCAGACTCGCAGTGGTGTGCTGTGGCCAGCGACGAATTGACCGTCAAGGTCGTGAATACGCAGGATATTAAGCAGTTGCGGCACCTCAACGAACACGGCCGTGCCGCTCGACACGTCAGCCTGGATCCCAATGGCCGGATTGCTGCCATATCCTGCGTTGACGGAATCATATACATCTACTCTCTCACGGCAGAGCAGCCTGAGCTGATACACAAGGTGGACGGGGTCATTGGCGCCGGGGACACAGATTCAGAGGCTTCGGTCAAGGCAGTTTGGCATCCAGATGGCAGGGCATTTGCTGTCGCGACGCCGACGCGGGATATCCAAGTCGTATCAAAGAACGACTGGGAGAAGCAGCGCTCCTTCACCAATGGCCACTCGGCAGATATTACCGCCCTCGCCTGGTCACCCAACGGCGTCATGCTGGCGTCGGCCTGCAAGGGCGGAAAGGTCTTGATCTGGGAAACCAGCACGCAAAACGTCATTCAACGTTACGAGTATTCCAATGTCATCGACCTGGCGTGGCACCCGTCCAAAAACATTCTCTCCTTCACGACGACGGAGGGAGAGGTCTACATATACCCCGACTTTCTCTCCGACCAGTACTCTCCGATGCTGAAGCTGCCGGTGCAGCCAGCTCCCTTTATCCACGACCCTCTATTAGAAATATCTGCCAACAGAAGAGCTCCGGCGGTCAATGGCCAGAAACGTGATATTCCCACGCGTCCTCGCCGAGACTCTTTGGGCAGCCTTGACTCCTATCTGGAGGATGAAAACTATGCAGATGGCGATGATGACGGCTTTGTCGTTGATGACGACGGTGCTGGGTATACAACTGGCCAGAAGAGAGGCCATGTGGGCGATGAAGGTGCCGGTGACTACGCCAACAAAAGGAGGCATCTCCTGGACCCCCAGTATCACGAGGCGTTTCAACCTGGGTCAACACCATGGAGGGGGAACCGAAAGTACCTCTGCCTGAATCTCATTGGATTCGTCTGGACGGTAGATCAAGACGGGCACCACACCGTCACCGTTGAGTTCTACGACCATGAGTTTCAGAGAGACTTTCACTTCACAGACACCTTTCTGTACGACAAGGCATGTCTTAATGAGCGCGGCACTCTCTTCTCGTGTCCCCCAAAAGACGATCAGCCGGCGACTATTTTCTATCGTCCTCATGAAACCTGGACGCAGCGATCCGACTGGCGGACACAGCTTCCCAAGGGGGAGGCTGTCACAGCCATGTCACTCAGCGAATCCTTTGTTACTGTTGTGACGAGTGCCAATTATGTTCGCATTTTTACACTATTTGGAATACCCTACCGGGTCTATCGCCCCAAGAGTACGCCCATGGTCACATGTGCGAGCTGGAGAGATTACGTCCTCACAATAGGCAACGGCCCTGTCACTGCTGACGGAAACACACGCCTCCAGTATACCATTGAGAATGTCAAGAGGGACGAGATTTGTCAGAACGAAGATACAGTGGCACTTCCCGAAGGCGCAACTTTGAAGAGCGCCTTCTTTTCTGACATTGGTGTAAGTCTTAGTCAAACATAAGTCTACATCTTCTACAGAGATGACGCAGTTCTAACAGCTATTTATTAGGATCCTTGCATTTACGACTCGACAGGGACATTGTTGACATTGCTACACTGGCGTCAGCCATCACGGGCCTCTTGGGTGCCCCTCCTGGATACCAAGCTTCTAACCCGTCTCGCCTCTGGTCGAAAGACTGAGACGTATTTCCCCATTGCCGTGGCAGAAAACAAGTTTCACTGCATTATCCTCAAGGGTGGCGACCAGTATCCATACTTTCCTCGGCCTCTTCTCTCAGAGTTTGACTTTTCAATTCCCCTGCACTCACTGCAGGAGCCCAAGTCAAAGAAGAGCAAGGACAATTCAGGTGATGGAGAGGATGACGCAATGGACGAAGATGACGACGAGGAAGAGGAGGAAGGCGCCGAGACGAAGAAACTGGAGCAGCTATTCATGCTCAAGGGCGTGCAGGCAGCTCAGCTCCGTGACCTTGTCGATGCCACCAGCGGAAGTCATTCCCAGCGCTCTCTGTTGTCACGGATCGAGCTGGAGATTGACAAGACGCTTCTGCAGCTTCTGGCGGTGGAGTGTCGCGAGGGCGAGGATAGGGGCATGCGTGCGCTTGAGATTGTGGAACTGATGCGTGACCGCACTGGCCGGATGATGGAGGCGGCGTACAAAGTTGCAGAGCGATACGGGCGTACGATTTTGGGAGAGAAGATTCGGGAGGTTGGAGAGAACAGGGTGAGTGGTGATGATGATCTGTGAGCGGGGTGTCTAGATTATGCCATGAAGAGAAACGGTTTATTATACTTGTTGTTATATTTGGAAAGGGGGGGGGGGGGGGTTATGGATGGGAGAATTTCACGGGATTGTGGTTTTGGGTTTGACGAGCTGTGAGAAAATGTGTAGTATTACAAGGTAGATGATTGGGATTTGGTTGAAGGATTAGCATAGGGATATATCTCTTCAGACTCGGTATTTTTGAAGACGTGGAATGATAGCACTCTTGATTGATCAATTGATATCCATTGTGGTGACCTAAGGAGTTTGCAATGTTGAATCAAGTTTTCGGGGCCATATCCGTTGAGTTTTCAAGATTCCTTGATAAGCATAGGTACTACAAGTAAATGATCAGTTTAGAGGCCAATTTTCTAATGTTTACTATGCTTGATGAGTTAATTGGTCTCGCTACGACTTGATGACCTGAGGAGTTTACAATGCCTGTTGAATTAAGTTTCGAGGGCATGATCGTTCAGCTGTCAAGACGCCCCAATGCATATAAATCGACATGTGCCGCATAGATAAGGATGACCTTGATGCGACTCGATTAGAATAGGTACTACGAGTTATTGATCAGTCAAGAGGCCCATCTTCTAGTATTTACCTTGCTTGATGATCCAATTGACCTCCCTACGACGTGTTTAGTACAAGTATCACAAACTCCTCAGCTACTACATGTAATAAGAGTGCACTTCTGCCAGTTTCTTACCCGGCAAGGCGCACGTTTTGCTTGTCTCGTTGCTCGATCTCGCTTCAATGCTCATCGACGCCAGCGGCGTTGACAAGAGAGGTCTTTCAAACGGACCTATTTCCTATTTTATTCCCCTCCTAGCCCAAGTCTAGTAAATAATACGCTCGTTGTAGAGGCTACACTATCGCGGACTATGAAGGTGTCCCGTTCTCCAGAGGCGGGGAATATTCGACCTGACATTCCAATCTACGTAGACTCTTCCAAAATTCCAAGAAAAAAATGGACCGGAGAATACACGTGCATACTAACATTTGCTAATGGTAACCAAAGGTGGAAAAATTATGAGTAAAGCTTTCGTGAGGCTCGGGGAGCTAAGCGTTTTGACCGCGGCTGTATAACACAAAGGTCCTAAAGTGTAAGGTACTTGGTACTTTGAGCTCTCTACCAGTGTGTAAGAAGTGGCGGGAGCTAGAAGAAGTTCAGGTCGGTTGCTCCGATGCAAAGTATCGGGGCATCTCACTTCATCTCTCTCTCTCTCTATTTACCTCGGATAAAAGGCCTTTTTCTTTCTTCTCTCTTCCTTTTGCCCCTCAAAAGAACAGAGGGGCCAAAAAACCGGGGTTCGGAATTACACTTGTATCCCTTCTTTTGGAAGCCTACTTTTTGGGACTGGGAAAAACAAGCCAAATGGGTTGGACGGTGGAAACTCTAGAATCAGGTCGGATTTTCGAGACCGTTTAAAAGTGCCCGCTATTTTTTTCTTGCTGCACGTCTCAATGCGTACAGTACATACAGGGCTAGTTCGCCCGAGAGGTGTAACAGGGGGGAGGTTTGGTTTGGTTGCAACAGAGAACTTTTTTGTTCCGTGCTAAAGTAGGATGGATTTTTTGTTTCGAAATGTCGCGTGGGGGACTTTGGGTTTGGAGGAATAGCTTGGCAAATCTTGTAGGTGCGCTGGGCTGTAATAAGTGAGTGAGGAGAAACAATGATGAAGCTCAATGCCAAATATCATGGATGATAGCCTACTGCCTACTGCTGCTCGGGTAGATACACCACCCACCCACCTAGGGTCACGGAGAAATAAGCATCAATCACCTCGATGATCCGGGCTTACCATGGATCTGCCTAAGGTATTGTTCCGTAGCTCCAAAATACGAAGTACACGAGCAATTGGTGCCATATCGGTTACCGGCTCTCGCTCAAAAAAGAGAGCCCTGGAGAAAAAAAAGCAGCAGGGCAGGGATTTTACGGGCAAAGCATCCATCTACGGAACATGTGTTTGCCCTATTCTGCAAGTTTCGTCGAGGCACTTGCACTTGCACGGGTAAAAGCGGTATTGTTACTGCAATTAGAACCACCGCCGAGCCAGACGTGATCAAAGCTTTTCAGAAAAGAAGGGGGCAGAAGGAATGAAAAGCCTCGGACTTTTGGAGAGGGTTGGCGGGACTATGCAGGTGGTTTCACGCCTCGGCTCCGTCTTTTTTATTGCCTACCGCTTTGATTAAGTCGGTGCCTAGAGCCAGGAGAATCATGGATGTCATATGCAGGATGATGTATCTGATGCTATTCGTGTTGGTCGATGCCTCCGATGCCAAGGTGCATGAGTTTGCCCAGTTGTTACCCGAGCCAAGACGGGTTGTAATTTACTTTATTTCTTTCATAATTTGACGACATCTTCTTTTATTATAAGAATGAAACCGGTAACATGTTTCGTACAGCCATGTTCTTCATGCAGGAATTCGCCAGATATTTCCTCCTTGGTGCATATTATTTGGCTAGTGTGTCCGGTTGGCTGGAGCAGCCGGAGAATGTACTTAGTTGGAGTACCTGAATGCCAGGGGCAGAAAGGGGGTCACCGGTGGGCAAACCAGAAAATGGAAAAATCATTAAGAAGAGGGAATAAGAAAAGAGACTGCAAAAACAAGGCGCTGCCAGGGTTGTTATGCCGCGCGCCGATCTGACGGCAACATTTAATATAATTTGGCAACATCCCGAGATCGGCAGCTGTTAGCGCCGCAGCAGCTCGGTCTCTTGCACGAAATAGTGCCTCGAGCAAGCGCGGGCAGAGGCAGAAAGAGGAATCTGACACTTGCAGGGCACGGTGACATTCTTGGTTTAGCTTAGGTGTTGTTGCAGAGCCTCGAATTCGACAACTTGAAGCATTTGAACGGAGTTGGTGAGACGGGCGGTGGGAAACACCGAGGGCTTCTTCGGGTTGTAAATGAAACCCTCCCCAGCAAGAATCACATACGGAGTACGGAGTATATGCACCTGTGAAGAAAAGAGTAGACATACCGAGAAAAAAGGGGGCTGCATACGCCCGGTACTGTAATCATACATGTACCTTAGCCAGTAAACATTTAGGCCATCTCGCTACAGCAAAAGAATTGGCCAGAAGTCGTCTTCTTTGGCCCGGGTCCGTATCCATATCCCCCCTGCGGATCGGTGAGTGTCGTACGCACCTCGTACATATGCACGGACGGGCGGGACATGCAGCCAGCAAATTAACCAATTCGTCCTGTGGTGCCACGGATTGATATTCGGCCTATTGGGGACTTGGCCGACCCCGTAGGAATTGGATTGCGGAGGTGCATTTGCTGGATCAAGGTCAATTCACCGGTACGAGTGCGAATAAGTGAAGTGGCTGCGGGCCCATTGGGGATTCGATAGCAAACATTCAGGCAGCAGCTTTTCGGTAGCAAACTTGGAACATTCTTTAGATACCTGTAGGTAGGTTTAGATGGAAGCTATACTCGCTAGCTTAGCTAGCAGCTGTTAGCATGAAGAAAATGGCTGCTGAATAAGTGCCCGGCCATTGGTTTGATGCTGATGCTGAGCTGATGCTAGCAGAACTGTGGCTAATGGAGCTCGCGTGTGCCACCGCCAGGACCGGAATCACGGGTGTGAGTACGCTGGCATTGATGAAATTTGCATCTGATTGCCAGCCTTGGCTTAGAAAAGAGGAGGATGAACAGGGCTTGAACTAGACAAGGTAGCTTCGTGTAACTAGCAGCCAACCAACCTGAGCAAAGACGTCCGGACGCACAGACGGAAAAGTGCCAGAATGGCCTCCTTTACTCCTCAGAAGAAAAAGATGGGGATGAGATTTGGCGCCGCCGACGTAAGACTGGCAGCTACCAAAGGCAGGTTAGCACGGAGGAGCTAGATAAGGAGCCCTTTTTTCTGGATCAAATTTCATGTGAAAGTTGGGAGGGGGATTGTCTGCAGTGTTTCACTTGCTCATGGAGATGATGTCCATGTGATGTTTCTGTAATTGCTTCATCTTATCTTTACAGCTGTTGTCATGATTGGATCGCCTTTTTGAATTATATCAGGTATACGAGTATAGAACTAGATTACATCGATGATTCTGTGCTACCCACCGTCTGTCTATCAACCCCATTCATGGCCCAAATCTCCCTGTGGTCGGTTTGACGGCCTGTCAGCAAGCCACCAATAAAAGTCTCCTTGTCTGTGCGCAGGTTTCGTTGCGGGGAGGGGCTCTTCTTTCGGACCTATGGCTGAATCCATCTCACCTTGCTGGTGAGATCGGATCTAGTATCTGCCCGCCCAGCCTTGGTGAAGGATGAGACAGAAAGTTCTGGTTTGAGGAAGGATGCCGGCGGCTAGTATGAGCTGTCCAAGTACCTTGGGGGTTTGGACACAGGTACTGCATGTACCGGTACGTGTTCCGTGATCCTGGTCTCTGGAGAAATGGAAGAATGTTGAGTTCTATTTGCCCGATTCCCCAGTGTTTGTAACATTAAGCTTTATTACTACGAGTAGCATACGCCAACAAGCTGTCCTGAGTGCGGTGGTTCAGCTACCTTACCTGGCAAACATCAATGGGAAACGTCGGTCCCTGGCCTGTTGAAGCAATCACTTGGCATGGTTATTAACCATGGGGAACCTCGTCTGTTAGTCAATGCTTCTTGCATGCTGGTGATCGTTGTTGTCATACTGCGTCTGGTCCTTTGACTTGCTTCTCCACGCCCTTCCGCAAGTGTTCCGCAATGCCAGCATTACGTACAAGGCGCTCGCCGCATTACCTAAGGCCTGCACCTCGGGCCTGTGAAGAGGTTCCCGAGCTCCGAAAGAGGCTTGTTGACAGCTATCAATCAGTACGAGTAAGCTTGAGCTGTTCTGTTCGTGATTGGCAAAACCTTGTAAGCTGTAGACTACCTAAGATCGATATCCGGGCATCACCTCAGCCCTTCGATGTCACTGATACGCGTACCGTGCCTCTCTATTGGCCTTGCTCTGGTTGCGCCATGAGGAATCTCGTCGAGTATCTCGATCCAATTCCCATGTATCTCTACCTGCCAAGGTACATACCACCGCCATTGACAGCCTGTGTTCCCATATTTCCACAGATGGGGAAGCGCTGCCGCAAAAAGCTGCCGACAGCTCCATTCTCCATTCTCCATTCGTCCCCGTCGCAGCTCGGCCTAAAGCCTAAAGCCTCCCAGCACAGGGCACAGGCGCTGTACCCGGTACTTGTCGCCCACTACACCGCAGTCGAGTTTGCCGACCCCTCGAGGTACCTGCCAGCGGCCATTGCTCCGTACCGCACCCTGCTGTGGTACAAGAGCACGACTTATCTAATGGGCGGCGCAAGTACTGCATACCGATCCCACAACCTCCTCCTCCCCCCCGTCATTGCATGTACAGCACAGTTATTCCCACCTCCGTAACGGTTCTGCTCCGTCTGGTTGCACCGTCGCTGAGACACTTCAACCCTACGCGAGCTCCTGCGCTGCTGTTTCGACGGGCCGCAGCTGTGCATCATCGTCCTCATCATCTTTTTTCCTTGTTTCTTTTTTTCCTCTTGTCCGCGCATCCTGTTCCCCTGACGTGCCTCGACCGTCACCGCCTCGCCCCCAAAAAAGTTCGCCTCTGCTGCTGCATCGTCGAGCTCTCTCTTAGTGGCCTCGACCCTCGTACACTAGCATCGTGCAGTGCATACAGCTACATACACACACACAGCTTACCTCCGTGTGCGCCCTCGCGCCGGCGCCGTCGCTGCTGTTGTCCGCAGTCTCTGGCAACAGCTGCCGCTTCTAGAAGCTCCCCGGGCCTGGCCTCTCCAAATGCGAGGCTGATCTCGACGGTCTGTGCCTGTGCCTGAGCCCCGAGACTGTCTGCTGTGCTGTGGTGTGGGCGTGTGTGCGGCCCTCGACGAACAAATAAGAAAACTCGAGAACTTTTGTCATCTCCATTGCTGCTTCGACTCCACCCAAACTGCAACAACACGACACGCCAGTCCGCCCTCATCTTGCGACCCCAAAGTGCTGCATCCCGCAGACATGAGGTGAGGTGAGTACAGGTAGCTAGTCCACGGAGCTTCCCTGAGCTAGCCAATGCCGGTTGTCGCAGCTCCGAGCTCTTCTTTGCGCCTCCTTGCCCGCCTGCCCGCTCAGTCGCTTTTCCTCCTCACATCCCGCCTCTCCTCCTCGAACGCCGCTACAAATCCTGAACCATCACCTTCTTCTCTTCCCCCCACCCCCTCATTCTCCCCAATTCACACGCTGGAGATCCCATTCCATCGCTGGCTGACCGCAATGGGGACAGTACAGATGGCCCACAGGACTGAGACCTCTCAGAAATCCATTCCGGCAATCGATAGACTTCAAGACTCGCCCGGCTCCCGAATCGTCCCCGTTTCCATCTCCGTCTCCGTACCGCCACCTACCATCAGCATGTCTCCACCTAGTCCCGTCGACCATCCGATGGAGGGCACATCGCCAGAGGACAACTCGCCTACCGCCCACGGCCCCGACTCCGACCCCAGCGCCAATGGCAAGCCGGCCGTCGCCCGACCCGGCAACACATC